>CATIWM010164829.1:0-16120 GCA_949671775.1 Mallotus repandus | reverse complement strand
CACTTCCTTCCATACAATGCTTCATATGGAGTCATTCCAATAGTTGCCTGATAACCATTGGTATATGCAATTTACATCAAGTGCAAACCCTATTAACCACTGATATAATGCAAATATGCATAGTTCTTTAGGGTAGTTAAGGTTTGATTTATTTTAATTTTGTTACATTTGTGATGTTTATTTAATGATACAAGTGTTATTTTTACTTCTTTTATTCTTATGTTGATTTTGTGTGTTTTATATATGCTCTTAGGCTCAAATCGTGCATAGGAAGGACTTGGAATTGTTTAGAATGAAGTATGGAGCATGTGAAGTCAAGTTGGAGCCTTAGTTAAGAGTCATAAGTTGTCGCCATTGGAACGACTCGTGACAGATGCTTCCAGTGATGACTCGGCACAGAAGTGACAAATCGGCACCAACGTGCCTCTTTAATGCATCCTTTCATTTTCGCATCCTTTCGAAAGGGACATGAACTGCAGCCTTAAGAAACCTATAAATACATATAATGGCTTATTTTAGGGATATATGAACAATTATTAGTTTCCTTTATCTTAGTTTTAGAGATCATTGTAAAAGTTCTAGTTTTGACAAGCTTGAAAAAGATATAGCCAAGAAGGAATAGAAGATTATTCTAGATCAAGCAAGCCTTAGAAGACATAGAAGAGGGTTTTGTTCACTCAATCTTTGTTTTTCTCTTTCTATGTTGTATTTTATTCTCTCTTGTTACTCTTTAATCATGTATCTTGGTTAAATCTTTGTATGAGAATTGCAATGAAGAATCAATCTTAAGAAATACATTTTTATCTTATATTATTTATAGTTTAATTTCAATTAGTGCAAATTTTGTTATGTGTGTTTGATCATCATATGTAACTTGTTAATCAAAGTATTCACAACGTGAGTTGGGGTAATTTAGTGGAACGTAATTGAAATTAATTAAGAATTGGATATCACTTGGAGACAAGGAATTCATCTTAAGGGAATAAAACCTAGTGTAATATCTTTTTTGTTTTCTCTTATCTCTGCAACAACAAGAGAGTGTTTGTGGACTTTTAGAGGAAATGCCTCTAATTAACAATGAGGATTGCTTTTGGAGTTTATAAACTAATTTTCAATCAATATATTGTATGATAATAAAAATCTAAAGTTTTTAATTGATTCTGAATTGTAATTCTCCCATGCATGATTTTGTTTGTCTATAGTATTCTTTAGCATTTTAGTGGCTAATCAATGATTTAGATTTATTTATTAGTTTTAATAAATTATTATTACTCTGATATTACTTTACCTATCCATCTTAGTATCTATTCGGTTAATATAAAGTTTATTTCAAATTCCCGAGTGTTCGACACCCTACTTGCTTTATACTAAGCCTTAAAGACTAGGGTAATATAATTTTACATCTAAATAGTTTCCTTATGAATGTGGTGCAATTACATACCAAAAGATCATTGTTAGGGATCCTATCAAAAAGAGAGGGTTTCATCCACCCTTCTATTACCAATCAATTTCCTAAGTTGATAGCTTTAAATGGTTATGCCAGGGAAAATGAGGGAGCATAAAAACACAAGTAAAAAATGGTGCAAAAGAAAAGGCAAGCCATACTTGTGGCACTTGATGATGAGAAATGAGAAGGGTTAAAAAGTATATGAATTTATAGAGGCAAATGGTATGTATGTAGATTTGTGAATTGCAAGCATTAAGCATTATCTGAATGCTTGCTCCATTAACTACAATTAAGAATTTTTCACAAGTTAGTCATGCTCATATAAATATTTAGCTAAACTTTTCATGCTATATTTGTTAGTGGATGCATCTTCATATAATAGGACCACGACCTATAATTATCTCATAAATATTGATAAACCACATTAGCTTGCATAAGTAATTTTTTTAAGATCTGTACCTATACCCTAAATATTACATGCAACTGTTTGATATATGATATATACTTTTATGCATTATATTTGAGTAATGAAACTATAGTACATCTGTAATACGCAAGAATTTTCTTTTATTTTAATATCTAGAATTTATATGCAATATCTATATGAATATACCAATACTAGAGTTAAAAGAAGTTCAATTTCTAAAAGGAGATTAAACTACATAGGATGAATTAAGAGTTATAGTGAGGGCTTTTTCTTCCTCCTCCCACTCTTCCACTAAAACTCTTTTTCTGTTGATCATGACCTAAACGCACCTCAACATCTAGACCTTTGTTATAGCTACATTACCGAGCAAGAATAAGTCTACCTGGATGTTTTACTCAATACCAAAGGTTACACAACTCACTAGGACACTTTAGTTAGTTGCCCATTTTTTATTTGTTTATAAACAATATAATAGAGATTAACTTGATTGATGTGCATTATTTAAATGTGTATTTCTTGAATATTCTCTTATGAGAAAAAGTTACAAATGTAATTCTTGAGAATGAAAAAGATCGATCAAGCCTGGTGAAAAATAGACAATATATCAACAAAATTAGAATGGACTAAGGGCTGAAAATGGATTGACTATAGTAAAAAAATGAACATATATGGGTACGAAATTGCAAATGGGCCAAGTAGAACTAGAAATGGATCAATTAAAGCCAAAAATCAACCACATTAAAATATAAGTGGAGATATGCACCAATAAAAAGGTGAAATGTTAAGTTGAGTAAAAAATACATTGTGCCAATTGAAAATTCATAAAATGCTCTTCAACTACAACAAATTTTAGGAAAAGGTGTGTAACTTTATGGATCGTAGTCATTAAGCATTATCATAACACTTGCAGCCATCAACTATAATTAAGAATTTTGCACAAGTTGGTCTTACTCATAAAAACATTTAGCTAATGGATGTAGTTATCTTATAAATATTGATAAACTACGTTAGCTTGCATAATAATTTTCTTAATGGAGATTATATTTTTGAAATATTATTATTATTATTTTTAGTTAGAATTAATAGATAGAAAGGAAGTTTAAAATGTTATCTTAATTATTCAAGAATTTGTTTGTTGTGGCAATTTAATAGTTTTACACATAATATTTTAGGAGTTTAAATCAATTTTAAAAAATTCACCCTTTTTAAGATTAATTTTATGGCTCTTTTTATAAAATTATTAAATGGTACAAATTTATGGTGGCAGAATACTATATTTCACCCTTGAACTTTACCCTTTTAATCTATTGCATTTCTAAACTTTCAAGTTAACCTATTGCACATATAAACTTCTATTTTGAACCTATTTCACCCATAATTCAACATTTTTTAATTCTATTGAATAAATAAGTTGATAGCGTGGTTAAACAATAATCAAACAAGGTCAAGCACACTAGTCATTTAACATATGAGCTAACATGGATGTATGCTTTTACAGATACAAAATTCCACTCCCTCTAAGTTCTTACCATTCTTTTTATTGCTTTTTTCCCTTTCATTATTTCATTCCTCAGATTTCCTTGTTGTCTTTAATATTCTTTCTCTTCTTTTGCTCTCTGTCGATTTTCCTTGTGTTGAGTTCTTCTATGATTTTGGAGTAGTGAATAGGGGAGGCATACTTCATGGCTCCATTGTACAATTGTGGTGAATTAGCTTCCACCAAGACCTCTTGGACAAGCACAAATCCTGGTAGGAGATTCTTTGGGTGTAGAAACTATCGGGTAAGTAGAATTTTGATATTTATGGGTGTAAAAACTATCAATTATAGTGTAGAGCGTTAGTTGCATAGTTTAGGTTTTAGTAATTAGGGATTGAATTGATTATTGAATTCTGATGGGTATTATGTTGTTAAAATTACAGGCTATTGGAGCATGCAATTACTTCTTATTGTTTGACCCTTCAGTTGTTGATCAATTAAGGCATGTTATTTTACGATTACTGAAAAGAATAAGATAGATTAAAAGAGAAAGAGACAAAGCAGTAATAATGGAGAATATGTAAGAAAGTTCATGATTGTGTTAATTATTATTATTCTTGCATTGTTTGTAGGAAGTAATTTATGGAACAAAGAAATTGGTTAGTGATAGCTAGGTAGATTCTGTAGAAACTATAAAGTATATATGGGTATTTAGAAGTATATATATTTAGTGTCTCTGCAAGAGAGGCTTTTTAGTATAGCATGGATTATATAGAAACTAATGTATTTCAACATCAATATTATCTATAAGTGAATGAATGGTTTATTATTAGAGTATATCTACTCTTTTTGTTACAGTGATGAATAAATAATTATGATATTTTATAATAGTGATACTAAACATATAAACAATAACATTAGAAAAAAAAACTCTAATATTTGAATAAAATTAGTAATAATATATAATCAGATTATAATGGAATCGAGCTGAAATTGTATTACAAATGCATTTATAGTCTAAGAAGTTTACAGACAATACCTAAAGTTAACAAAAGAGAGTATAAAAAATAGACATGTCCAAACAACTGCATGTCCAAAACAAACATCCCTATTTTTATGTCCTAAACTATAGCAGTACCTAAAGTTAATAAAATAGATTACTAAAAAAAGGCATATCCATCATTACAAAACATAAACAACTTCAAAATGTTTATTCAAGCATTTGCTAATGGCTGGCAGTGTTGGTTAGAGTTGCAGAAGCATTTGGGATTATAAATTGACTTGAATTGCTTTAAGAAGTTTGCATTGGAATTTATGGAAAATTTTATGTGCTTATTCTCTGCTTATCTTGTTGTTGTTAAAGCTGCCTAGAAGTCTTAGTAGACTTGCCATTTCACCTCAAACATAGTTGTCAGAATCCCACGTTGCTAGTTACTGTTGTTGAACTCTTTAAGCTTGTTGGTGTACTAATTACTCAAGCACTAGGCCTCTCATACTGCTATAAAAATAAACTTGATCATTGGAAGTAAAATAAATTAAAGTTTAATTGAAATCCAGTTAGTATTTGACTTACATTCTCCTCTATCATCCCATTATCCAATACACAAACTCTACAACCACTAAAATTAGCTTGTTTTACTCTTGAAGATTGTGTCTGTGTAGCATACCTTTTAGAGCCAATATTTTCTTCATGAGGGATATAGGATACTAGTTGATGCGATACTCACTACTATGTGTAATGAACCTTTGCCTTTACCCAGCCCCTGCCTGATAGTAAATAAGTTGAACCTCTGCTAGTAACTTTAGATGTACTCTGGATTTTCTGTTATTAAAAAATAAATATTAGATTAAATTATAGGAAAAAATTCCTATTTACAAAATAATTTCAAGTAGACCTAAAATGCAACAAAACATTCTTTTATAGCATAATTTACTTTAACTTCAAATATTCCATCGACAGGATTATGACTTGCATACTGACTAGGCATCTTACTTGTTTGGCCACTCATCTGCTGACTTCCATCCCACTTAGCATCTTATTTATTTGGCCATTTGTATGTTGACTTCCCATCCCACTTGTCATCTCACTTGTCTGGTCACTTGTATTCTAACTTTGCATACCACTAGTATGCTGACTTGGTATTTCACTTTACATCCCACATGTCTACCTAATTTTCATCATTATGAATATGAAAAATTTTTTAATTATAATTAAGAAAAATTCTTATATAGTTACCTCATGATGTGTTGCACCTTTTCTTGGACAACCTTACTTGTAATGACTTTGAGTGTGGCAAACTGAACTTGTCATCTGCACTCTCGCCCTTGGATACTTTCAAAACTTAGGTTTTCTCTTTGGTTCATCTCTATCTCTCTTCCTTTGCTTCTTTGCCTTCCAGGTTTTTTGTGATTTGAGGGGGCAAAATAGTGGGGGAATTTTTACTCATGCCATAGGCTCATTCCCCTCACATATTATATTACTATGCCATAGCATTTCAAGAAAGTCTCTTTGATGTACCATTTGCTGATGAATGAACCAGGATTTAATTTCCTATTAAAATGGCACATATAGCATGTGCACAAGAAATGCCTTTAAGTTCTCAGTACTTACAAGTGCAAGTCTATTTGTTCAAGTTAATTGTGTGCCTACAATTACCTTCAACTACCTCAAACTCATGCTCCACGTTGAAAATTATACTACATCCACAAGCCTTTTCCTTATTCTTGTCTAAATTGTCCTTCATAGTTGGAGCAATGTCAGTCACCTAAGTTTGTGCAAACTCTTTTATATCCCTTATCCGTTCCATCACTTTGAATCTTATTTCATCCAGTATGGTGTATATTGTCTTGTATCTTACTTATAGGATCCACCTGTTGAAGGTTTTTAGTCATATTATTTTTTACTGTATCACACTTGTCAGTTGAACCAATAAAAGCCCTACACTATTACTGATGGGGATAGCATAATAAGTCCTCAACTATGTGTTATACCCAACTTAGATAACTCTTTAAGCTTTTCCTTGAATTAAGCTTCAAAAGTTGAATATATAAGTTCCCAAAACAACTTCTTTTTGTCCTCTCCCCTTTATTTCTTTCTCGAAATAGATAAAATATGTTGAGCACATATTCTATGCCCATATTCAAGAAGAACATCATTTACAGCACCCATTAAACCCTTTAAAACACACAAATCATGAAATAAACAGTCACTAAATGGTAATTTATCAAATGTAAACAATAACTATGTAATACAAGACAAAACATTAACTTTTGCATGTCAGTATCTATCACCGATCTTGATCCACCTTCCAGCTATAAGCCATCTTTCAAACTTTAATAAACCACTTCTTTGTTTTATTATTTTCAATTTTAACAATGGCTCAAGCAATTGGGAACATCTAATTATTGGCATCTTAGATACAGCTGTTAATAGTTGTCCTTATTTTGCACCTTTTAAAAAACAACCATCTAACCCTATAATTCTTTTACACCCTTCCATAAACTCCACTTTCAATGCATTAAAACAAACATAAAAGCTCTTAAACACCTGTTGTCTAGGTTCAGACCCTCTATCATACTAAACAAAACATGTAGAACCAGGATTCAACCTCCTTATTTCATTTACATAGTCATACAACTTAGCAAACTCAACTATAGGATCTCCATCGTTGCTTCTAATACTTTATTTTTAGCTCTTCTATAGATAGTTTTCCCTACATATATATGCCATTCATTTTTTCACCAAATCTATAAGTTTTGTAAGCTTAATAGATAGTTGAGACAATATTCGATCTTTGTAATGTCTAGTAATGTAATTACTATTCCAATGAAATGTCATATTTAACCTACGACATGTGTGCTTAAGGTTATATATTTTAATGATTAAATATTGGGATTTGTTGTCTATACTAGTATATAAGACCCACAGACAACCTGTTTCTCTATACTTAGGCCTAACTTTATATGGTTGATTTTGTTTAAGGGTCAATTTAATCCCTTTTACAACTATATACTTATAAGCTATCTCTCTTAATTTCTTAACCTTAATAAAATTCATACCTAATTCCCACATAGGCATAGCTATCAAAGGAATAAACCGAGCCAATTGCAATGGTCTTTATAGTGGCACATTTGCACCTTCATCATCAGAGACAATTGCATCACTTTTATGTTCATCACTAATATATATAACTTCTTCAACTCTTACTCTCCCTTCCTGTATGTTCCCTCGCACTTGTTCAAATCCTGCATCAACACCTATTTCCCCTAAGTGTATTTAGTCAATAGGTCTAGGGTTTGGGTTTGGTCCTTTAATTTTCTTTAAATTTCTTATTTACTCCCTGACTACTCTAAGTTCTTTATTCACATCAGTACATTGATCATTTTCAGAATCACTTAACTTATCCCTTTCTCCATTGAACTCATATTCCTCATCATTAAGATCAGTGTTGTCATCAAGCTCATCTTCCTCAAAGCCCTTAAAATCCACTTCAATGTCAGTGTCACTACCCTCATCATCACAACTACTCAAGTTACATACATAACAAAATGACTTTGAAGACTTACCTTCTACTTCATCCTCAGAGGACTCTAATGCCAATATAGGTGTATTTATTACATGACTCATATAAAAATCCACATTATCTTTAACCTTAAAATTTTTAGCACTCTCTAGAATAATTGTATTTGTTTTTAATAATATAAACTCCTCCCCATACTTTGGCCCATCAGAATTTATATACCTAAAATTTCTAATATACTATAATAATCTGGTATACTTAACTTATCAAAATCCATATTTCTCACTATTAAATTCCCACCCACATATTTTAACCCTACTTCTCCCATAAATGAACCCCTATGATGCCACTTCACCCTAATATATTTATCCCCCATCTTGTAGGAAAAAATTTTCTGTTGATAACTACTAAAAAATAAAAAAAGGCAAACCTTTTTGCTAGTAACAAGACAAGCCCTATGGACCACATGCAATAAAATATGCAACCACATAAGTCAAATTATTTACTGCAACTATCATTCTGAAAATGCACTTATGTTTGCTCTGAAATAATAAGCAAACTAAATAAGGCACTACATTGATGACTCAACTATAGGGAATATTTGATGCAAAACGCAGTGGAAAATAAAATTTTAACCATAAAAACCCTAAACCATGATCTATATAATTCAAATTAGATCGATTGAGAAGGTTTCCAAAATCTTACCAAGACGATTCAAGGCTAGAATGTTGGAAGGAAGAGAGGGGTTCACACTGGTAACACCCTACCTCGAGCTTTACCTATTTGTTTGTCAGATTGAAATGTCACCAAAGGTCATGCCCTCTATGGTATCCATACAAATAAGGTGATCCAAAGTGGTGTTAGTGTGCTAGCACCATTTTTGTCTCACAACACTTTTCTCTCTATGTGTTTTCTCACAAGAAATAGTAGAGGAAGAAAGAGAATGTAGCTTCTCCTAAGCCCTAAAGAATAATAAGTATTTATAGTCATCCTTTCTAGGGTTTCTACACCTCCACTTACTAAGTTTTGGTAAGTTTGAATTTCTTTTCTATTTTGATTCTAATTCCAAATTAGAATCTTTTCCTATTTATTTTAGATAACTTTTACCTTAAATAAATTAGGAAATAAATAAATAAATACTGATATAAATATATACATATTTATTTATTTACTTATTTATTTAACATTCCATTGAGATAACTTTTGGGCTAATTAACCCAATTCTGCTTTGGGCTTGTTCTAAGTGTGCGACCCTATATGTTCACATAATGTTGGCAGTGGGCCTAAAATTCCCATTTTAGCCCACAAGTCATAATTGGTCTCTAGCAAGACATTATGACTACCCCAAGTTATGTGAAGGTCGATAATCTAACATAACCTAATACACAGTGTGCACTATAGTTTTTTTGTCACATGATATCTTGATTGAACATAAGGCATGGATTATGTCATCCTTATATTATTCAATCGTATTGTTTCTCAATCCCAAGTAAACTGATACTAATAACTTTTTATCATTCTAGCATGGCCATGCATTTCTCTTCAATCTAACTCATCGAGGGGCCCAATAGATATCTTCTCAAAATAATTGAGGGAAAAATTCCATCTTAATCATTTATATTCCTCACAAAACCCATTTTATATCCAATCACAACCTATTTTATCAATCAATTAAAGATGACGTAAGGATGTGTTAAAATACAGAACTTATCATGCAGGAAACCATGGTGATCTCAGGTGAGAGGACTCAAATCATACTATTATGATAAGAATTACCTATGATAATAATCCATGTGGTATTCTCATAGTGGGTCGATCTAGCACTTCATTTCTCTAAATATGTACCTATGAGTTTAACTTGATATCTCATATACATGATCAGTAAAACTTAATCATTAGTCAACCTCATACTAGTCTTTATTTATTGTTGTTCCTATAACAATAATCGATTAAGGATATTTATATTAGAATTCAAGTATCACTTAAGAGTTTTACTACCAAGTCACATACTTGATGATCTTAGTAGAATTAACTAATCAAGGATAATACTAGAATTAGCCAGTAATAACAAAAATGTCTCTTTATTATAAAAATATAAATATGACAAAGTCAAAATATGGCCATTACATAATTGGCCTTGGGCATATCACTAACATCAACAAGCATAGGTTAAAATGTACCTTTCTAAGCTTCACAAACACTTGGTCGCCTTAATAACAACTGAAAAAAGTCTAGCCTTTATTATGTCACTCTGAATGCAATATATAAAAAATCTAGTACAATCTTTTTGTATCTCTTGATAATCGATGCTTTGTTTATATTGTGAATCAATTATTTACTTCATGCGAGACATTATGCTTTCTTCAAGTAGTAGGAGATTTAAGGAATTAGGGATTTAACTTCAACAAATTGGGAAATTAAGGAATTAGAGATTTAAGTAAGTTTACCTATCTTTTTTTTTTTACCTTTTTAACCCTATGTACATTTGGTTAATGACTAATAAAAGCTCTAACATGGATGTCCACCTTGTCAGCTACTTACCACATCAAAGCATGTTCTTTGCACACAAATTTTTATGTCAAACCATAGGTGAAATTGGTTCAAAATAAAAGTTCATATATGTAATAGGTTAATTTGAAATTTTAAGAGTGCAATAGATCAAAAGGGTAAAGTTCATGGGTGAAATAAAGTATTCAGTCAATTTATGATTTATGCAATTTTTTTAAAAAAAATTTAAATTTATATGTATATAGATTAGTCGTAGATCCGCTATTACATGGTGTTAAAAGCATACATCTCACCCTTAACTACTTTTTATTATTTACTCATTATCTTACTTAGAGATAACATTTGTTTGTAGCTCCAATTCTTTCCATACATTATTATTAAATCACTGTACATTATGACAATACAACTTACTGAAAATCAATTGAAGCTAAAGTTTTCATATCGTATCAGAGCCTATAATGGCCTCTAGTAAAAACACTCAAATTATCCCAACCCATTCCTCTTCTCTTCCAACATCAGTATCAACTCACTTAAATTTTTTTATGAAACTTAGTTCTAGAAATTACCTTACTTGGAAAACACAACTACTTCCTCTACTTAATTCCTAAGACTTAATTGGATTCATTGATTGCTCTAACCCCACTCGACCATTAACAATTCCAAATCCTAAAAACTCAATTGTTCTCATTCCCAACCAAGTATATCAAGCATAGTTCAAAAAAGATTAATTTCTTCTATCTTGGATATTGTCTTCCATTTTAGAAGAAATTTTTCCCGACATCATTAATGTCACTTTTGCATTCTTAGCTTGGCAAACTCTTGCTCATAAATTCAATGTTGTCTCCTAAAATCATTAATTTTAGTTACATATTGAACTCTAAGAACTAAAGCAATATGACTTCTCTTTTACTTAATATTTACTAAAAGCTAAGTCCTTAGTCAATTAATTAGTTGTAGTTGGATGGTCCCTTTCCCTAGCTGAATTTAATGCCATCATTTTTTGTAATCTCCAATCTAATTTTCAAGGCGTCATTACTGCTCTCAACATACACCTAGAGCCTATTTCTTTCAACGAACTTTATAGTCAACTTGCAACTCACGAGATTCTTCTCAACAGTCATCATGAGTCTCCACTTGTTGATGTTACATATAAACAATCTTTTTTTATGGCTTCATCATTGCTCCCCACTCCTTCACAATAATAATTTTTAGTTCCTTCATTTTTTTATCCTCGCAACACTACACCTTATCCATGGCAATGCAGACAAGGAGGAGGATAAGGCAGCAACTATCAAATATATGTTCTCTCCAATCATATAGCTAACATATGTCGCCGACATTATTAGAATTTTCACCCTTCATATTCTTAGACTTTCACTACGACTTACTCTCCACAAGCTCATATTGTGCTTCATCATCCCTTGACTGTTTCATCTCTAACATCACTTTAACCTTAGGTTACTGATACTAGAGCCAACTAGCATATCACTCCTAACTTAGGAGCTTTGCACTTATTACACTCTTTTTATTGCACTAATCAACTCTTGATTGGTAATGGTATTGTGCTACCTATTCATCATATAGGAACCTCATATATTCCTAGTCCTACTCAGTATTTTCAATTGTTAAATACATTACATGTCCCTTCTATTAAGTGTACCAATTTGCTACTGACAATCATTATTTCTTTGAATTTTGGTCATCTTTCTTTGATTAAGGAAAAGACAACAAAGAAAGAGTTACTGAGAGGAGCACTTGAGCATAGTCTGTACAAGTTTCCTTCCTCGCGTGCATTCCTCACTGAGAAGCTTCCTTTATCAGTTTGGAATGCTCACTTTAGCCATCCTTCTCCTCAAACAACTAGTTACATTGTAGTCAATCATCAACTTTCTATTTCAAAGCTTTGTAATAATGTTAAATGTTGATCTTATTTACTTGGTAAATAGCAAATTTCATAATCACCTGTTAAACATCATAGCATAAAGCCATTTGAATTGCTATTTTAAGATGTTTGGGGCCCTTTTCCCATTTTATCTAATCAATGTTACTATTATTTTCTAATTTTTATGGATAACTTTGCCAGGTTTACTTAGATCTTTTTCTTAAAAAATAAAAGAGATGTTAAAAACATCTTCATCAATTTTGTTCAATTTGTTGAATGTCAATTTGGTATGCCAGTTCAAGTATTATGATCTGACTTTGGAGGTAAACTCCAAAAACTTGTCCCATTTTTTTGTTCCAAAGGCATCAAACATCAAATTGCTTGTCCTCATTCTCGTCAGTAAAATGGTGTCGCATAATGTAAAATCTGGCATATAATTGACACCAGTCTCACTCTTATGGCACACAGCTTCATGTTTTTTCACTACTGGCCTTATTCCGTTGACACTTCAGTGGCCTTAATCAATGGTCTTCCAACTTCGGTCTTATCTCAACAGTGTCCAGTATTCATGCTCACTAGTTCCACACTAAAGTATTATGAGCTCTGAATGTATTTCCTTTTTAATACTTTTACAACAAACACAAATTTTCTTTTTTGGTCGAAAGAATGTGTTTATCTCATCCCTTTAACTCAACACCATGGTCATTGATGCCTTGATCTTGACACTGGCCATATTTATATTACTAGAAATGCTAGATTTATTGAAGACATATTCCTATTCACTAACAAAATTGTTCTTGATTCAAACCCTTCCTCTATAGTGTCCACCTCTTATATAACTCCTTGGCTACAACTCACTTCTACTGCTATCCATAAACTAAGTACATACTCTATTTTAAACTTTATCTCTCTTCTACTCTTTCATCAATCCCCTCCCCCCCAATCTAATACTGCTTTATCAAATTCTAACAACATAATAAGTAGTCAACCATTACTTAATTTACCTTCATAGTCCAAAGACTAAACTACTTATACCTCTTCAGATAATACCAACTTAAATTCGATAGTTGATCTTTCTTTTTATCAACCTGATATTATTCCTATCCTGCAACCACCTTCTCCTCCTCGAACCCACAACTTAACACTTTGGCCATCTACCATGACCAAACGAAAAGCACTTCTTTATTCCATTACTTCGACCTCTCTTCCTATTATCAAACCCCACACTTTTACAGAGGCTAATAAACATTCATGTTGGCGAAAAGATTTGCAAAGTGAATTAGATGCTCCTATTCAAACCCAAACCTAGAAGTTAGTTCGTTGGCCATCAAATCAGAATATCATTTGAAATAAATTGTTGTTTCACATTAATCAAAATCTGATAACTTCATTTCTCACTACAAGGTAAGATTAGTTGCTAAGGGCTATCATCAATAGAGTGGGATTGACTTCACCAAAACCTATAGCCCAGTTATAAAGGCTACAACAATTCACCTCAGTTAAACGTGCACCGATGGCCACTTCACGAAATTGACGTATCTAATGCTTTTCTCCATGGTTATCTTTTTGAACCAGTCTACATGGAACAACCTCAAGGATTTCTTAACACATCCCACCCAGATTATGTGTGTCTTCTTCAAAGTTCATTATATGGCTTACATCAATCTCCAAAGGCCTATTTTCAACATTTGTGGACCTTCTTGACTACCATTAGTTTTCAAAGTACTCGTGATGATCAGTCTTTATTCTACAAGTAGAATGATATTGCCACACTCCTTGTTTATGTCAATGACATAATAATCACTGGCTCTTCTTCTTTGTTAATTAATTCCATTCTGCCTTCAATCAAGACTGAGTTTCCTATAAAAGACATCAGATAGCTCCAATATTTTCTTAGCATCAAGGTTTTCAATGAAACATATGGCATTTAAATTAATCAAATGAAGTATATCACTGATGTTGGTCTTATAAATGCCAAAGGTTATTTAACTCCCATGGCAATGAGTCTTATTCTTCACAAGTTAAATGGTCATTCATTTGCTTAACCCAAGCTTTATTGCTAAGTGATTGGCGTTCTTTAGTATGTCACTCTCACCAGACCAAATATATCCTTCTCTGTCAACAAACTTTGTCAGTTTATGCACTGTCCCACAGAACCTCATTGGCAGGCTCTCAAACAACTCATTTGGTACATTAAGCATGCTCTTCATCACTCTCTTTATTTCGCCTTTAGTGTTTTATAGACAGTGATTGGGCAGTTTTCTTGATGATTATCGTTCAACTAATAGTTATGTGAATTTTTTTTTTTTTTGCTGTAACTTAATTTCCTGGTGTGCTAAAAAGCAATCCACCATTGCAAGGTCATCCTCTGAGAGTGAATATAAAGCTATAGCTAACACTACAGCCGAGTTGCTATGGATCAAACATCTTCTGTCTGAATATGGTTTAAATCCCTCTACTCCAGCTATCTTATGGTGTGACAATGATAGAGCTGTTTACATGTCCTCAAATCCCGTCTTTCATGCACACACTAAGCATATTGAGCTTGACTATTATTGTATTCATGAACAAGTGCTTCGTGGCAATATTCATATATGATACATTTCAAGCAAATATCAGTTGGCAGACATCTTTACCAAACCATTATCGATTCGTTCTTTTGATCACTTTGCGTCAAAACTTCATCTTCTGCAGTCCTCACCACCAAGATTTGTGGGGGCAGTGTCAAAGCATACATCTCACCCTTAACTACTTCTTGTTATTTACTATTATCTTACTTAGAGATATTATTTGTTTGTAACTCCAATTCTTTCGATACTTATTATTCAATCTCTTTACATTGTAACAATACAACTTACTGAAAACCAATTGAAGCTAAAGTTTTCACACATGATTCATTGCTATATTGTAATTTACATAATTATTTTAGAATTACTAAACTAAAAATTGTTATTCAAAATAATATATGATTAATGACTATAGAATAAGCAATGCAAAAATATGTTTATATCAATTATTTTTATGACTTGGTTGCCTTTTGTTTAATTTTATTCACTTCAATAAAAGATTAAGAAAATTTATATGTATAAATTGGCAGCATTAGCTTCAAAAAGTTTTATTTGCGATTACAACAATCCTTTATTCTTAACGTTTCTTTACAATCAATTAAACTCAGAAAATTCTAATTATCGGTCAATATAGCCCTATGAAGTACTGACACTTCAAATAAAGTGAAGTATTCGTGTTGAACACTTTTCGGACACCGACATGCGCCCGACACGTGTCTAACACGGCTCTATTATTATTATTTTTTTTAGGACATGGGACTGACGTGGCTGGGACATGGGACTGACATGGCTATACACTTTTAGGATACGGCGGGGCACTTTTTAAAAACACTTTTTAGCTCCATTTTTTATATAATTTAATTTAATTAATAATTTTGATTAATAATTTAATTTTATTTATTTATTAATAATTTAATATTTAATTTAATTAGTCACTTTTTATGTTTGCCTTATATATGACAATCATAGATAATTAATTAAATTATTATATTAATTGTTTAAATTTCATGGATTTTTTATTTTATCACACTAGCTTTATTTTTTTTAACAAATCATCTTTATATAATAGAAAATAATACACATTTTATGTGAAATATATATATATTAAATGTTAAATTTCATGGAGTTTTTATTTTATCACACTAACTTTATTTTTTTAACAAATCATCTTTATATAATAAAAAATAATACACACTTTATATGAAATATATATATATATATAAAGCGTGTCCTGCCCGTGTCGTGTTTTTAAATTTTAAAAATCGTTATATACGTATCGTATTGTATATGTG
>CATIWM010164722.1:0-11368 GCA_949671775.1 Mallotus repandus | reverse complement strand
TTTTTTTTTTTGAGAAAAGAAAGACGTAACTTCCAATCCTGAACAAAACACGTCTTTTAACTTTATGTCATGTTTTGTCCAATTACCAAAAGACCATTATACAAAACACCACTTAATACTTAAATTTTAACGAATTGGCATAGAGGAATTTACACCCGATAATTATCTCTTAAATACTACACTAATCATCACCGTGTGTACAACAATAATAATTATCAATTACTTAAATTATACGAATCAATATTAGAAATTAAAATTTCTAACAAATAAGTCAAAAGCTCTCAACGACCAGTAGTTTGATATAAAATATATAATATTGAGCTTTGCGTTTGACCATTGCGTAACCATGTTTCTGTAATTCTGTCCCTTCCTGAAGTACTACTGTTTCTGTCTCTGAAACTATGTAGAGAAAGAGCCCTTCATCTTTGACCTAATTCTGTAAAGCAGTGGCTAGATTGCCAAGTTCCTGAACTGAGTTGTCTGCGTTTTTCCACCATCAATTGTCTTCTTATCAGAATTTTCATGTCTAGCTTTCAGACGACACTATTACAGTCTTTATTTAATTCATTATTATTTTCTTCTAAGTTTATGTGGGGTTTCACCAACCTATTGGTTTGAAACTAAATTCATAATATATTTTTTATTAGACCATTTAATTTTTATTAAATTGTACAATATAGAATAATTTTTTCATTTTAAATTGATTAAAAATTAAATTTTTTTAACCGTAGAATTCAAATTCTACATCTGAAAATTTATTTTAATCAATAAACTCACTAGGCTAATGATGCACAAATTAATCAGAAAATGGTTCCTCAAAAAAAAAATCAGAAAATGGTTTTACTTTTGACAGAAAACATAAAGTTCATGAAATTTTATTTTTCTTATATATGTATTGACATTTTTAATTTGATTAAATTCATTTTTCTTCTGTATTGACATTTTTAACTTGACTACATTGAGAAATTAATGGTCCTTTTTACATCAATTGAGGCACCCAATTTGCAAGTGATCGAAAATTTGATTTTTTTTTTGGAGCTTACCTTTCAAATAAAACAATTGTTAATTCAATTAATAATTGACAAGAAGATGTCTCCAACAATATAATTTAAACATCTGGGAACAGATTTCAGATAAAGGTTTTTCAAACAAGCCAAAAAGTAGGCCAAAGGTTGAAAATCTTGTCATAATTAATGACAAGAGACACCAATAGTTTCGCTTGTCTAAGGTTGATTTATTACGTTATAATCTACTTTTAATTTGTCCACATAACATAGCATTTAATATGATATGAAGAAGAAGAAGCAGTTGCAACCGCAACGCCAATGTACCATCTTAGTCATGGTTACGTACCATTATCATCACAACTTTAGCATCTTCGAATATACATGTACCTGGAAACAACGTATGATCTTTCAATTAATATTTGACAATGCTATTTGTATATGGCAGCATCATAGGCCAACATGTGTTAATGATGAATTGACATCTTTGTATTAATCTACATTACCGATGAAAATTGGTATATTATTTTGTTATCTTTCTGATGCGGTTATATATTAATTAGCGGCTAGAAAATTTTTGTTGATCTTTCATATCAAATCTGTGCAGTTGATCTTTGTTAAAAGAGAATAGGTTAAAGAACTTTTGTTACATCAATCTATTCAATACTAATATTACTTGAACAGTATGCCCTCCAAAGTGAAAATATTCAACAAAATATGATTAAATAGAGAGTAATGATGGATGTTATATTTCGTGATAGGGTGCAGTATGAAAAAAATAATTTTTAATATTATTTTTATAAAATAAGAAGAAAATGAAGTAGAAAAAAAGTAATAAGTAATAAAATTATTCATATTTCAGACAATAACATAAAAAATTAACGTTTATTCAAAAATAAAAATAAAAAATTAACGTTAAATAAATTAAAATAAACGAGTCAGGTGTATATTCATAAAGATCATAAATTGGTAACCTAAAAAATAAACCATTTATGCTAGACTCTAGTGGTTTAATGATAGAAGTCTTTAGTAATATTTTTTCATCATATTTATTTCAAAATTCAATTCCTTCCAACAAAACAAGCGGCGGTCAACCAAATCCAAAGCCAATTCCAACAAAACAAATGGCAGTAAGTCTTTTGTAATATATAGAAGAAATTAATATCAAATTAAAACTAGCCAATGTTGACGTCCCTTTTCAGTTGTATAGATAAACATTATAAAATAACCTTACAAGTAAACTTATTTATACCACGGTTCAACATAGAAAACTTATTTATACCATGGTTCAACATAGAAAACTTATTTATACCATAGTTCAACATAGAAGACTCAAGTATTGGTAGTAATAAAAAAAAATTAATTTGTTCAAAAAAAAAAAATATTAGCTCACCTGCCACTGCAAAGAGAGTAGTCTTCACTTTAGCTTATAGAATTGTTGGTCATATGTTAAGCGACAAATGCATTCATTTTAATCTATAAAATTCATTTCTTCTAGTCATATGTCAGAAATTAAATTAAATTATATAGGAAATGTTAGGGCCAATTGAGTTAGTTATGTTAGTTAAAATTCTCTCACTTTTAACCCTAGCGGTTTTTCTTCTTTTCTTGTTTGGCGGCGGCCATTGGCCATTATGTTCTTCTCTTCTCTGCCATGGATTATCTCAACCATGGTGATATGTTCAAGCCGCTTCCAGTCGTTGGGAACGAATCAAAATAAAAAAAAAAAACAATCTTACGCTATAGCTGTCATTGGATCTCCAATCGCCTTTAAGTAATGTCCGGCATCCAATAAAGGCGGATACATATCAATTCAGGTGGATCAAAATTTGTATGAACAACGAATTTCTTTATATCGTCATGCCCTTATTGCTCGTCTAGTTTTGGCTAAAGGCGAGGCCCCTTGAAATCTTGTGAACTTAAAGCAAAAGTTAACGACTATTTGGGGGCTATCAAAACCTTGGAAGATGATTTCACTTGGTCGGGGTTTCTATCAGATTCTGCTGAATTCTACGGAAGAAAAGAATGGGGTTTGGGGATGAGGAACTATAGCATTAAAATCGGGACTCCTTCAGCTCTAACATTGGACACCTGACTTCGATCCTACTGATCAACGATCTACCAATGCACAAATATGGGTGCGTTTATATCTGTTCCCTTGGGAATACTGGCATCCCAAGATTTTGGCTTCTATCGCGAAAGGTATTGGAGTTCTTTTGAAGTTTGATAATGTCACGATTAATGGGGAGTTTGGCCATTACGCTCAAATTCTTGTGGATCTTGATTTAAGTAATTCATTACCTGAGAATCTCTTGGTAGAACGGGTGGGAAAAATTTTCTTTGTGGATGTGGTTTATGAAAACCTTCTACAGTTCTGCAATTTATGTTCTAATATCGGGCATACTGCCCATGATTGTCAAAGGCATAAACCTTATTTTGATTCTTCCCGCAAGCTTATAGAGGAACCTAAAAAAATTTGGAAGCCTAAGCAGGCATCCAAACAGCCTTCTAATCATCTAATCTCTATCAATAATGTCTTCGCCAAGTTACATACAATGGATAAGTTTCACCCTACTGAAGCAGGTCGACCCTATTTCTGACGCTATGACAAAGGATAATGTAACAACATATGCTACTTAAGATCCCATAAGTCCTGATGCTGTTGGAAATTTGTTACGTGTTGCAGTGATTGACAATATTCCGCCCGCAGGATCTAACGATTGCGAAGAAAATAATAATTCAGTTTAGGTTTTGGAGCATGAATTTGATTTACACCAGGAAAGAGTCGGGGTTTTTCAGCTAAAGGGTATCGACATTATGTTAAAGGCCAAAGAAGTTTTGGACACTTCACAACCTACAGATACTGAGGTAATGCAGCAAACAGATAGGGTATCTCCTGATCATACACATGAATTGGTTCTACCCATAGAGGCCACTGCCACGATAATTACTCCAAAATTTGATGGTTTTGCGGATGATCTTCAACGGGATAAGTCTAAATTGTCCTGGGCAGATGAAGCAGAATTAAATGGTGAAGAATGGACAATAGTTAAGTGAAAAACAAAACTACAATTTGAGAAGTTTAAAGTTAATCTTGCTAAAAGGATAACCAAAAAACTCGAAAAGCTTAATCTATGAAGCTTTTTTCATGGAATTATCGTGGTATGGGTAATGCTCTCACCCAAAGAGCTTTTTATTCTTTTTGCTAGTAATTTTCTCCTGACTATATTTATTTATTTAAGCCTATGGTTGCTTTCTCTGCAATTTCTCATGTTTTTTAGGATAGATTGGATCTTTCTCTTATTGCTCATAATAACTTGCATGTTCCCTCTATCTGGGTTCTTGGTAAAAAAAGTCTCCCTCCTCCTAATTCTATTTATATTCATGCTCAACATATCACTTTGGATGTCATGTGTTTTAATGTTTTGCATAGATTATCATTTATATACGGTAGTGTTCGACATAATCGTAGAATGGATTTGTGGGAGGACTTGCAATCTCTGTCTATTAATTTCTCATTTGCTTGGTGTATGATTGGGGATTTTAATGTCATTTTGGGTGCTCATGAAAAAACTAAATGTGCTCTAGCTCCTGATCCTTGCAGGGAATTTTAGAGTTTTATTGATAACTGTGCTCTTTCGGATGTCATATCTAGAGGGGATATTTATACATGGTGTAATGGGAGAATATGCAGAGCTCTTGTTGAAAGTCGGCTTGATAGAGCTCTTGGCAACCTTTAATTTTTTAATTATTGGAATTCCATTTCTTGCTCAATCCTTCCTAGGCATCATTCAGATCACTTGAGCAGCCTTTGGAGCACCCAATGCAGAACCATCTGTGTTTACTTTAAGCCAAGATTGCTGAGGAGGTTGCCAACTGACAGTGACTATCCGGGGAGCTAAACCAGGAATTCCATAAATTTGTAACAGACGAAGAATGTGCAATTCTTCAACAACATTAAATATCCTTCCATATCTAATGAAATCTATGTCCTTAATCGAACGCCAAAGAGTTCGAAGAGTAGCATGGCTATTTGGATGAACATCATAAAAAATAGCAACGTTTCTAGTCTGCCAAATCACCCAGATGCCATTGATAACTGCTGAGCTCCATAAAGCCAAAAGTTGCGAACTGAAATTATGGTCTATAGCAATAATAATTAAATCTGGTAAAGATGTTGAAGACATTAGATTTTTACCAAACAACATGGAAATCGAACACTATATTGCATTAGCAAAATTAAAACGTAAGAACAAATGATCCAAGTCTTTAACATATTCAGCACACAAATGACAACGAGAAGGGAGCATCATTCCTTTCTTCCTTAAGTTATTATCAGTCGGTAGAAATCCTAAAGTAGCTCTCCAATACATGATTGATCTTAAAAGAGGCAAGAATTCTTTCCATATGAAAGAATTTTAAGGAACATGCTGATTAGAATCATGCAAAAAATTATACATTTTCTTTACAGAATGAATGTCATCTGAAGCAGCAGTTCTAACACAAACATCACCTTTATCTTTAATTGGAGATACTTCCAAAATTTTCTCTTTAACTGCCAAGTTATTCAAATGAGATAGCTCCCACCCATTTTAGATAAAAATCTGTAACCGGAGCAGTAAGATTCTTTTAATCCTGATATAAAATACCAAGTTAACTTGCCAAAGGCGGGATAAGCCACTCATCAGTCCAAAATTTAAGCTTGGAATCAGAACCAATGAACTACTTAACATCTTTGCGCAATAGACCATAAATGTGTCCTATAGAATTCCACACTGATGAACGAAAATAAGTCTCTTTAGGAAGACCAGATGCAGTTAAAAATTGAGCCTGAAGCACCATAGGAGCAAAATTCGAAGAAGCAATAAGCTTCTAAGCCGTTTTGCTCAACATAGAAGCATTAAGAAGCCTCAAACGCTTTAAATCAAGTCATTCCTCATTAATAAGGTGACTACAAATTTTCCAAGGAACCACAACTAACTTCCGCTCATTTATAGAACATGACCACAAAAAATTGCGCATGCAGCGCTCCAAATAAGAAAGAAGAGTTTGCAACCATTTATAAATGGCAAAGGAATTGAGAAGAGAACTGGCAATTACAGATTTAATCAAAGTTAATCTGCCTGCCATAGACATCATATTTCCTTTCCACTTCGAAAGCTTACTAAAAATCTTATCCACCATTGGCTTGAGCCATCTCTTTTTTGGAGAGCCCACAAAAAGAGGGATGCCCAAAAAAATAAAAGGGAAAGATCCTTTTCGCATAGCCATTACCTGATACAACTTGGTCATGTGCTGAGAAGAAATGGCAGACCCATAGAATATTTCTGATTTTTTCCAATTGACCTATTGACTTGAGAGATTACCATATAGAATAAAAGCATCTTTAATTGCCTTCATAATTCGAACTGTAGCTTTCCCAAACAATAACACATCATCTGCATGCAAAAAATAAGATGTAAAAAGGGTACTTTTTGACTGAAGCATAGGAGAGATCACACCCTGAGCAACCTTAAAAGAGAGGAGCCTGCTTAGAAAATCCTCAGTAATGCAGAACAAAAGGGGAGATAAGGGATCACCCTATTGGACACCACTAGAGCAAGAAAAATACCCTTGAGGCTTACCATTAATCAATATAAATATACGAGTTGAAGGGAATATAGATAGAATCCAGTCTCTAAATTGCAAAGAAAAGCCAAAACCCTCAAAGACATCAAGGATGAAATTTCAGTCCATTGTATCAAAAGCCTTGCGAATATCCACTTTCAAGGCCATATTACCACCAAAGCAAGATTTATCAAGAAGGTTGACACCATCCGAAACACAAGCTATGCAATCAACAATTATTATATTTTTTAAAAATACGAATTGATTTCAAGACACAATTCTAAAAGCAATATCAGTATGCCACTCACCCAAAATCTTAGTAATAATTTGAAAGCAAAAATTACTGAAGACAATTGGCCGATATTGCTCAATTGTAATAGCATCAGCTACTTTAGGAATTAACACAATAAAACTGGAATTAATACTTGTAGTTGTCACACCTATCTAAAAAAACTTGAAACTACAGCATAAAAATCATATTTTATGACATCCCAGTAAGTCTTATAAAAAATACTCATGAAACCATCAGGGCCAAGAGCATTATGGGCATCCATGTGAAAAACAGTAATTTTTACCTCATCTAAAGAAGGACAACGAAGCAAAGAAATATTTTCCTCTTCAGAAACTAAAGAAGGAACCACTGACTTTATCAAAGAAATATTAGCAAACATCGAAGTATCAGACTTAAAAGGAGTTTGATAATAGTCAATAATATGTTGCTCAATAATGGACTTATCTTCGACAATCAAATCATTAATTTTGAAATGGTGGATACCTTGTTTAGGCTTTTTCCTAGCAAACAGCTAATGAAAAAATGTGGAATTACGATCCCCAGAAGTAAGCCATTTAATCCTGCTCCTTTCCCTCAGAAAAATTTCTTGCTGATGAAGGCAACGATCCAAGGACTTATGGGCAAGTAATTCTTATTTATAAAGATCATCAGAGAACCCCTGAGATTCAATTTTGACTTGGATTGACTATAAAAGAGAATTATCCTTATCAATATTTACAGTAAGATGACCAAAGACATCCCAGTTCTAAATCCTGAGTTGACCCTGTAGCTGCTTTAACTTATAACCTAACAACTGCATATGGTGTAAATTATCAATTGGAGCCACCCAAGAAGAGTTAATAAAATCCCAAAGACCATGATGAGTGATCCACATTGCTTGAAACCTGAAATGGGAAATCAGATTTTTTTTTTTTCGGACGATGTAAACCTTTTTGATAAATCTTGCTTAGGTGGTAATATGGCATTGAAAGTGGATATTCGCAAGGCTTTTGATATAATGGACTGGAATTTCATCATTGATGTCTTTGAGGGTTTTGGCTTTTCTTTGCAATTTAGAGACTGGATTCTATCTATATTCCCTTCAGCTTGTATCTCTATATTGATTAACGGTAAGCCTCAAAGGTATTTTTCTTGCTCCAATGGTGTCCAACAGGGTGATCCCTGATCTCCCCTTTTGTTTTGCATTGTTGAGGATTTTCTAAGCAGGCTCCTCTCTTTTAAGGTTGCTCAAGGTGTGATCTCTCCTATGCTTCAGTCAAAAAAATACCCTTTTTCCATCTCATTTTTTGTATGCGGATGATGTGTTATTGTTTGGGAAAGCTACAGTTCAAAATATAAAGGCAATTAAAGATGCTTTTATTATGTATGGTAATCTCTCAGGTCAGTTGGTCAATTGGAAAAAATCAAAAATATTCTATGGGTCTGCCATTTCTTCTTAGCGCATTGCCAAGTTGCATCAGGTAATGGCTATGCAAAAAGGATCTTTCCCTTTTATTTATTTGGGCGTCCCTCTTTTTGTGGGCTCTCTAAAAAAGAAATGGCTCAAGCCAATGGTAGATAAGATTGTTAGTAAGTTTTCGAAGTGGAAAGGAAACATGTTGTCTATGGCGGGCATATTAACTTTGATTAAATCTATAATTGCTAGTTCTCTTCTCCATTCCTTAGCCATTTAAAAATGGTTGCAGACTCTTCTTTTTTATTCGGAGCACTGCATATGCAATTTTTTATGGTCGGGTTCTATAAATGAGCGGAAGCTAGTTGTGGTTTTTTGGAAAATTTATAGTCACCTTATTAAAGAGGAAGGACTCGATTTAAAGCGGTTGAGGCTTCTTAATGCTTCTATGTTGAGCAAAACGGCTTGGAAGCTTATCGCTTCTTTAAATTTTTCTCCTATGGTGCTTCGGGCTCAGTTTTTAACTGCATCTGGTCTTCTTAAAGAGACTTATTTTCGTTCATCAGTATGGAATTCTATAAGACACATTTATGGTCTTTTGCGCAAGGATGTTAAGTGGTTCATTGGTTCTGATTCCAAGCTTAAATTCTGGACTGATGAGTGGCTTGTCTCGCCTTTAGTAAGTCAACTTGGTATTTTATATTGAGATTAAAAGAATCTTACTGCTCCGGTTACAGATTTTTATCTGAAAATGGGTGGGAGCTATCTCATTTGAATAAATTGGCAGTTAAAGAGCAAATTTTAGAAGTCTCTCCAATTAAAGATAAAGGTGATGTTTGTGTTTGGACTGCTACTTTGAATGGCATTCATTCTGTAAAGAAAATGTATAATTTTTTACGTGATTCTAATAAGCTTGTTCCTTGGAATTCTTTCATATGGAAATAATTCTTGCCTCCTTCAAGATCAATCATGTGTTGGAGAGCTGCTTTAGGATTTCTACCGATTGATGATAACTTAAGGAAGAAAGGAATGATGTTTACTTCTAGTTGTCATTTGTGTACTGAACATGTTGAAGACTTGGGTCATTTTTTCTTACGTTGTAATTTTGCTCAAGCAATATGGTGTTTGATTTCCATGCTGTTTGGTAAAAATCTAATGTCTTCAACATATTTACCATATTTAATTGTTGTTGCTATGGACCATTATTTCAGTTGGCAACTTTCAGCTTTGTGGAGCTCAACAGTTATCAATGGCATTTAGGTGATTTGGCAGACTAAAAAACGTTACTGTTTTTTATGATGTTCATCCAAATATCCATGCTGCTCTTTGAACTCTTTGACGTTCGATTAAGGACATAGATTTCATTAGATATGGAAGGATGTTTAATGTTGTTGAAGAATTGCGCATTTTTCGTCTATTACAGATTCGTGGAATTCCTGGTTTAGCTCCCCGGATAGTCATTGTCAATTGGCAACCTCCTTCACAATCTTGGCTTAAAGTAAACATAGACAGTTCTGCATTGGGTGCTCCAAAGGCTGTTGGAGCAGGTGGCATTTTTCGTACTGTTCAGGCTTCGCACGAGGTGCTTTTGCATTCAGCTTGGCCTAGACTTATGCTTACATGGCGGAGTTTGCGGCTACCATTTATGCAATATAAATAGTGTGGGAAAGAGGTTGGCATCGATTATGGTTGGAATGTGGTTCTTCCTTCGTCGTCCAATAGTTTCATGACAAATCTATGAAGGTTCCTTGACAGTTGAAGCAACATTGGATTCGGTGTTTGTACTTCTCTTCTAAAATGCAAATGCGAATTTCTCATATTTACCGAGAAGGTAATACTGTCGCTGATCAATTGGCTAAGCATGGCATATCGGCAACCTCAACCTTATGATGGAATTCTGCTCCTGATTTTTGTAATTATTGTTTATTTAATGATTTTAGGCGCCATCCTGCTTATAGGTTTTGTTAGTCTTAGATGGCTTGGCCTAGTTTGGCTTTTGTTTTCTCTTTGTGTGACTCTTCCTTTTATTTTTTATTTCAATTTATTTTTGGACGACAGAAAAATGATGCAAACGCTAAGAGGGTATCAACCTGGTTGAGATGCTTGAGTGCATTTTCTAATTTTTAGACTCCAATTTTTACTTAAAAAAAAGTCATCTGTCAATGTATAAACATTGCTGGTCATATTAATATATTGTTCAAGACATTGAATATATTCATATATAAATATTTATAATCAACAACTATTTAAATCAACTGATAAAAAATTATTCTCACCTAAATGATATTTCAAATTCAAGCTATAATATATAGTCGCATTAAATTAGTTTTTGAAATTTTTTTATCATTCTTATAGTCTTACCTGAATTCAACTGAATTAGTTAGAGTCCAATAAATTTTGAATACCAATGGTTCGAGCTAAAAAAATTTATATGTAAAATGCCAAATGTCAATTGTCTATTCATATCTTTAAATTTAAACTTTTCTTAGAGGAGAGCAGCTAGTTGAGGTTTAAACTTTAACATTAATAAATTTCATTTAAATTATACGTGTTATAAATTTCAAACTTTTCAAGATCTATATAATTTAATTTTAGTTAAACTTTTATCGAAATCTAATATAACAAAATTATTATAATTAAAATATTTCTAGCCTCGTTCAAGCTAAAATTATCATTTTTTCATTTTTTTCGTTGAAACTAAAATAGAGTTGAACTAAAAGAACATTTCAAACTAAATGAATCTATATCTATATCTATATATATTAAATCATGAGTTTTAAAATTACTAAACCAAAAATTTGACAAGTGTCTATTTCATTTTTGAGTATTCACTCTAAAAGTTAATGCGTCAAATTTTTAAAAATTCTATTTTTATTAAAAATAAAATATTTAGCATATTTATTTAGTATTATTTTGTAACTAAAACACTATTATACATATTTCAATATTACTCAAATTCTAAAAATATTTATATACTACATATTTTTCCACCTTAAATCACTCAAATATTTTTTAAAAATATTATACATTTTATTTTTAAAAAAATAAAGTATAATAATATAATAATTATTT
>CATIWM010164719.1:0-14644 GCA_949671775.1 Mallotus repandus | reverse complement strand
TTTTACATTTGAATTTCTTTTTTATCCACAAATATATATATATATATATATATATATTTATTTATTTATTCTACTATTTATATTATATTTAATATATTATATTATTAAAAAATTTTAATAATGATTATTTTTAACTAGTATATATTAAAATTAAGTATTATCTTATATAAAATATACATTTTACATAAAATATATTATTCTTAACTAATATTATTAATATGAACTGAATCTTACTATTCGATTAAATTCTTGATTCGTAAACTAGAAATTTTGATTCTCAATTTGACAACTATAGTTATAAAAATTTTATTTGAACTTTGAAGCTTACGATGGGGTATATACGAGAAGGGGAAGCAGCAAATCCTCATTGCTTTTGCGGCAAATAGATTTCAACAAGTCCTTCAGGATCCCACACCATTTAGTTGTGGTTGTGTGCGTGTATATAAGAGTGTTGCTTGTGATTTATCCGGTCAGCAATTGTCTGAATGTTCTCACATGTATAGTAAGTCTCTTGTCTTATTCGGAAAAAATTAAACCTCGTGCTTAGGCGCGATTGTGACGGTACGGCTGGTCCTTTGGAATCCCACATCGCTATCGCTAAGAGCATTGTATGTGATTTACCCAGTCAGCAATTGCCCAGGTGTTCTCACATGTACAGTAAAAAATATATATTAAAGAATTTACTTAATAAACTTTTGTTGGAGCATCTTCTTTAAGGTTTTGGACTTGTGTGGAAAATATACACAAGGAAGATATCATGCAACAACTCTCATGTTCACAGCTCTTCTTGCCCATGTCTTGACCAGTGTCAAGGCGTCAAGGCATCAATCTGTTCACAGCTCTTCTTGCCCATGTCTTTCGATTTGTCTTGTAGTTCGATTATAGGAATATTTGTTAATGCATGTAGAAATTTGCCTCGTGACAGCTACTTGCATATGCCTTATGAGCTGAATCCGATACATCTTTTTATCGAAGCAGTCTTGTCCACTTTTCCTTTGTTGCTTAACTTGAGTTTTACACTTCATGGTTCTGATGATACTATATGATTGAGATCCCACCATCATCAGTCCTTTAATAAATGTTCATTATTCAGGGCAAATCATCAACGACTGCAAGCTGCATAAATTTAGGAATTTATTTTCATTTGTAATTTCAAGAAACAAAAAGATGCACATCAAAAACCAATGAGAAATACCTGTAGGCATTTTCTTTTCTTCCCTAAACCTCCAGTTGCATCTCCATTGCTTCTGATCAGTTTATAGGTTAAGATTCACTGTTTTTGGTGCAAAGTTTAATGATTGCGGCTTTTGTCTTGTATCCTGAACAGATGCGTCATAAGAGAAGTTAATATCATTATCATTTTTAGGACAGAATGCAAAGAATTTTTTTTTTTTTTGAGAATACGAATGCAAAGAATTTTAGTTTCATGGAAATAGTCAATAATTGCAAATACATAGCATATCATTAGACCTTCAATATTTTTAATGAAAGAAATAAATTTTATAAGTAAAAATAAAATATATCTCCAGAATAATTTCTTTTAAAACTAAAAATTTTTACTCTATAGAATAATTTTTACACTTCCGTTTAATTTTCTAAAAAAAAATTTTAAGAATAGAAGTATGAAAGTAATTTTTCTAATAATAATAATTTGCACAATCTAGAATAATTAATTTTTATGAGTAGAAACTCAAAAAAAATAAAATAAAAAAGAAAATAATTTTTACTTTTTTTTAAAAAAAATCATGCTTTAACAAGAGAAAATTTTCATATTTGTTTAGTTTTGGAAAATAAGACATGTTTTTCAAAAAAAATTTCCAAAAAAGCTGAAAAATAAAAATTGTTGTTTAATCATGATATTTTCTAACCTTATAAAACTAGAAACTATTTTTCAAATTATAAAAGGCTTTAGAAAACTAACTAAAGATGTTTTCTAAATTTTTCAATTTATATTTTAATATTTACTACAACCTTTTCAACCATCATTACCACCACAACCTCCACCACCACCACCACTATCACTACCTCCACTTTCACCACCTCACCACCACCACCACTACCACTACCTCCACTTTCACCACCTCACCACCACCACCTCCACCTCCACTACCACCAACTTTCACCATGACCACCACCACTACTTTCACCTCCACCTCCACTTCCACCACCTCTACCTCCACCTCCACCTCCACTCCACCACCACTACCACCACCTCTACCTCCACCTTCACCTCCACCAAACTTCACCACCACCTCCATCTCCACCAACCTTCACCACCACCTCCACCACCTCATTAACTTTGAATTAAAATTAATTAAATATGTATGATTTAAATTTTTTATAAAATAAATAAATTTTAGATTAAATATTATTATATAAATCACAATAATTATATTTAAAAGTTTATTATAATAAATTTTATTAAAAAATTATAAGAATATAAAAAAATTATAAAATAAAAAATAACAAACAAAAAATTTTATATTATTTTATTTTTTATTTTAAAAAATAAAAAATTTAAAAAAAACTAAAATAAAAAATAAAAAATATTTTCCAAAACTAAATAACCCTTCAATTTTCCTTTCTTGCTATGCTTTTATATTTGCCTGCCATTGGCAAGGGTAAATTTTGCAGTTGAAGGGTCCCAAACTTTTACTAGAGATGGTTCGTAGTGTCTATGTATTATGTACTGTATATTTCATTTCTGTTTTCTTTATTTAAAGAATCAATCAAGAGGGGGAAAAATGGCAAGATAAATTCACTGCACAAACCTGAAATGATTCCTGATTCTTTGAACCCATAAGTTCAACTGAAGCAGCGGCCGTGGCAGCCACACCAGAAAAAGGATTGACTGCAGGAATTGAGAGCGTAGAAGAAGACGACCCTCCGATAAAAGGGAAGAACGGTGGCTGTGATGCCGCTGGCATGGGTGGGACGTGACTTGCTGCAAGCCCAAGCATAGCTGAATTTGAGAATGGCGATAGACCCATAGGAATTTTCATGCCCATCCCTATGTACATGGGAGATAAATGAGGTGCTTGCATTTGTTGCACTGCAGTTGGCATCATCACTGGTGGCATGCCAAGGCTGCTTCCCATTGACAATATCTGCATCAAGATAGTCTCATTATTAGACTAGCTACCAATACAATGAGTACCATAATGAAAAAATAAAAAAGAAAGATTGATCTTTCATATATAATTTAAAATACCTGTAGTTGAAGCTGAAGGGTTTTAAGATACTCAATTGCATCATCAAGCATCGAAGCTTTATCCGTCTAAAACCCACATAAACAGGAGTAATTAAGCAACAAAGTTATGGAGAGGATTAACAGAAGAACCAAGAGTTTTAGTTGAAATTTGTTACACTTATGTATACATGTATACCTTGCTGGAATCAGGTACGAGGGCTTGTAATGCTCGCATCTTCTTGTTGATCTTATCTCTTCTTTTCTGTTTAAATACAAGGACAAAAGCTGAGTTAGTTTTCTTGCAAGACTTTTTTGGTTTTCTCTTCCCTTTTTAATGTTTAAAGAAAGCTCACCCTTTCGGAGAGATTATGAACTTGTGAAGTTCGTTTTTTCTTGGCACCGCCACGAACACCTGATAATGATTTTCGTGCTTCTTCTTTCTCGTCATCAGCATTCTGCAAAACAAACATGAAAGGTTCTGAGAGATATATAATACGAAAATGAGAGTGAAGGAGAGTTTTAAATGTTCTTGTGCGTACTTCACTTGGAGATTGCATCACTTGATCTATATGCTCATGTTTCCTCATAGAAAAAAAATGACTTATATCATTTGAAGCTCCGCGCGAACTTCTTGAAGTAGCTGCAGCTTGTTGATCTGAAGATTTTCGGGTTTCAGATTTTCTTCTGGTTGTATTTAACTCTAGACTTAAGGTTCGATTATTTTTACTATCACTTCTATGGACAGGAGCTTCTGATTGCTCATCCGGAAGTGGTTCTTTCGGACGACTAGCGATATGTTGAACTTGATCCAGCTTTCTTGCCGCTAGATTTAGACCTTCATATGATTCTTTAGCATTTTCTAATCCAGTCTCAGGCACGACGAGATCTCCAGGAACGTTCTCGTCGTTTCTCATCAAGTCTGAAACTCTTGATGAACTTGGATCTCCAGGAACGTTCTCGTCGTTCCTCATCAAGTCTGCAACTCTTGATGAACTTGGATCTCCTGCCAGTACTCCTGTTGCAAGCTGGGGCTGGCCATGCCTTAAAAAGAGGGAGAAGTTCCTTAATCCCAAGTGTTTATCGGGTCCTGATGATTTCAGGCGCTGTGAAATTGAGTCGGGTAATTCATCCGTCGACAGATTTTGGCTCCTACTCGTGATTGATCTAGTAAAGGGAGCTGGAACTTGGCATTCATGCAACGAAGACGAATGGTATGGCTCATCATTTGTAGCTCTTGCAAGTTGAGGGATTTCCACACCAGATGCATTCGCTGGCCTTGGATTTTCTGCATGGCACACGGGAACAGTTTGAGGCTCAATGATGTATTTATCATTTGCACCAAATCTGCTCGATTCCATAAATCCGCTGAATTCATGATCGAGATCTTGTAATGAGCGTTCCTTGTTTGCAAATTCTTGATGACCTGAAAGACCCAACTCATATTTCAGAGTCCCTAGTCTTGGTTTCTTTGGACGATACTTGTCTACGCCATCGCTACTGTCAGCTTCTGGTCTAGGGTTGTCAGAATAATCGGACCTTCCACGCATAAGAATCTGACCATTTTCCCACACAAGCTCTACAAACTCATCAGCAGAAGCCCTGAAAAAGAAAAAAACTTCTTGTCAAAACCAGTGCAAACAATTATGTAATTAAAGCCTAACGAAGTAAACATTAAAAACCTACATGGAAGCTAAAGTGACCAAATCCTGAAATGGGTGGAACTTGATTCAGGTGTTTCTCCTGTGGCAGAATTTTTTTTTTTTTTAATGAGTTGCTTTATTTGTACGAAGAAAACATTGCTTATTCGATTGGCTTTATAAAGAGAATTGAGACGAGGGAAAACAACAATGGTTAAGGACAACAAAAGGATAATGGACAAAATCCTGATAGGATATCTTGAGATATATATATATATATATATATCAACCGAAAGGATAACATCACAAGGAGAAAACCCCAAAAAAAAAAAAAAAAAAAGACCTACAGCTAATACAAGAACAAAGAAACCTGACATGGTCCAACCTCGACCACTCGAATCGTAGAAATTAACTGAAGAAAAATTGTTCAAAAAAATTAACGGAAGAAAAATTGGGAGAGTGCTACCAAGAAAACATCAAAATCAATGATATAAATTCACTAACACAACAGAGACCATGAAGTGACATTAAGAGGGGAAAAAAACAAGATTCCTCGGTGGGCAAAACTGAGATATCACGTTTCACATAAAGGTGTGTACGAAAATGAAGCACGTCTGTTACTAACCTACACCATTTCATGGAGCTTAGGATGTTAGGAGTCCACGATTTGTTGTTGGACCCACTCAACAAGAACAAGATATATCTGTGGGTAATAATTTCTCTAATTCATTTGGAAAAAAAACCAATCATTTGGTCCCCAGACTTTTTTGAGTTTTTCACTTTCGTCCCTAATCATTTATTTTGATAAATTAAGTGTCTCAAATTTTATTTTTCCATCTATTATATCTTTTTTCACGTTAAATTTTAAATTAGAGATGTTGCCATTTTTTATTAAATTATAAAAGTACGTCTTTACAAAAAATGTCTCAACAGAAAATATATTTTAGTAAAAAAAATAAAAAACATATCTCAACCATTTGTCAAGAAATTAACATTTAGAAACAACTCACAACCAATAGTGAAATCAAGTTCAAATAATCAAACTCACAATCAATAATTGGTTGAGATGTGCTTTTATAATTCAATAGAAGACAATAAGATTTTCAATTTAAAATTCTTGAAAAAAAGATGTAATAAATAGAAAAATAAAAGTTGAGGGACTTATTTCATCAAAATAAATGATTATGGATGAAAGATGAAAAACTTGAAAAGTCTGAGGATCAAATAATGGGTTTTTCCTTCATTTTGTAGTGTAACCTATGTAGTTCATGAGATTAGGACCCATCATCTTTGCTGTTCACATGTCCAAGACTTTAATTTCTACAACTCAACCATTGCACCTGCTCTATTAATATCAACTCTCATTTCCTTCTCAATTTTTTTTTTCCATATATTCAACTCAAGATTTTTGTTTTGAATCGTAAAGCTTTTTCATAGCCATTGCCACAATTATTGCTTCCAATTTTTTTTTTGGTCAAAGAATTATTGCTTCAATATGACTATTTTAGTGTGTCAAATCTTTGATGTGATGTTTCCTATTGAGCCTTCATTTTCTTCCCGTACCCCCACCCCCTAAAACTTCTTTTTTTCATCATTAATTTTGTTTTAACAGACAATCTAAGTATGCACAATAGGAAATAACATTTTTAGAATTAAATAAAAATTAACTTTACAAATCAACCACTATATTTTATAATACTTGAATATAATGATCACTAGATTTCTATTTTATTCTTTAATATAAGAATAAATAAACTTTTTTAAAACTTTTAGTTAAGTAAAAAATTATCTATTTAAATTAAACTCAAGTAACAAGATTTTTTGTTTGTGCAAGGGGGAGATCTTAAATTCAATTCTCTACTTCTCACTAGACTTGTGAAACCCATCATATGCTAATAATCCCTTTCTATTTAGATGCTAGTGAGTTTTGTGTCGATTTCAAAAACAATCACCAAAATTTAATTTAAAAACATTATAAGCAATTATTGAACATCCACCTCCAGTATAAAATAAAAATGATCCCAATTTCCCTTTTGTTTTTCCTAACTAGGTGATGAGAAATCCAAAGAAGGCTATTAAAAGATGTGATATGATACTCTTGTAAAAGAAGGTCACTTTCATCAGCTGTTCAAACCCAAATAAAAATTGGATATATGGAAACACCATATAGGTTCAAAATGAATGAAAAGGACTCCACTAAACACCAGTACATGTGCCCACTCGAGGAATATTTAAGATGTCCACGTGGACCTTAAGGCCAATTCCATGGATTGGGCACTTTCCTTTTTATTTGCAAACATCTTCAAAGTCTCAAACATCACGTCACGTAGAGGAGAAATAAGGTAGAGCAAAAGCGTGGACTTCACGTGCGTGCGTGTGATGCTTCACGTGGCCCTTGTTTTTCTGTCTGGACCTTTTCTTTTTCTTCTTCCATGTCAAAACTAAAAAGCATTTTAGGGACGAAACAAAATCACAGCCAACCATATTCAACAAAAAGATAAGGGTTTTAAGATAAAAGGAAAAATTCGCTGTCCCCACTCCCACCAGTACTGGATGGTGGATATAACAGCATTACTTGCTACACGACTATTTTCAAGTTTTTCTTTTTATCCAATTGGTTGATATATGGATTTGGATAGTCCTGTCTGGAAGAAGGAGAAGCAGAAGAAGACGGTGGGTGAAAAAACAGACCGTTCTACTTCTATATATCTATTTATTTTTGTCCTGATTTTGAGAAAAAAAAATCATAAAATCTGGATGATTCATCTGTATGATTCTCCACTAATCTGTCATGTGACATGTGAGGTGAGGTGTGACTTTATTAGAAACCTAACTCCATCCCCGTGCCTCTTGATGCTGCTGTGGCTGGTGAATATACTTCTAGCATCTATGAACTTAGTCGGTTTATCTAACCAAAAGAATGTAAGGCTCTGTTCTGTTCTTTTGTTTTACTTTCCATTTTAGCATATAACAACCCAACAACTAACATTCCCTTTAGCTACGTTATTTTCATATTTTTCCCATTTTAATCTAACGAAAAATTAAACCGTGAAATTTTCAGATTTTTCTATTAAGCATAAATAAAAAATCTATTCAGTCTGTCTCAATATATGAATCACGAAAATTCAACTACACGTTTAAATGTTTTAATTAATTTTTTTCATCTAATTCACACACAAATATACCTTATACTCCGGATGATTACCTATTTTCTGAATATGTTTTCCTTATTAGTATCTTTTTTTCCCTTTTTTTTTTTTTTGAAAAGGTATCAGGACTACTCTTCGAAAGCAAAAGTTGGAAACCAGCTTCTATATCCTTTAGAAGCTTCACTTGGAATTTGGAAGTTGCAAGTTGCAACACTTATGGTCGGTTGATACTGGCGGGGTGAACATAGATATTTTGAGGCAAAGAAGTCAATCAAATGCATCTCTTCCAGAAAGGACAAACAGGCCAATAGTGCCTTATCTTTTAGCAATTCACTCAAAAAAAATCAAATAGTTAATAATAATAATATTTTAAATAGCACGAACATAAAAATATGAATACAGAAAAATAATTTTTAAGTGAATAAGTATGTAAATAATATGAAAAAATATTTAATAATTGAAGTGTTAAGATATTTTTAAGAATTCAAAAACGCTAATTTGTCCCAGACAAGAACACAAAAAAACAAAACGAAATCCCATTAACTCCCGCTTCCTTGGAGCACTACTTGATAAAAAGCACGATTACAGCAAGTAAGAAGCAAAATGATATTAACGATATTGTTAAGCTGCTTTTTTTTCTAGTAGACATGGTCAATATTAAGTAATTACGTGCTAATAATAGACGCCTTACCATTTCTCAAGTGTCAAGTGTCCCCTGAGCCCCTGGCATGACGAAGGCCTATGCATAAAAAAAGAAACGTGGAGAATAAAGACATCAAACCTTACAAGCTTTTTATCTAAATCTGAACCATGTCCCATCTCGCCGGCCAGCAGTTTAATCATGTCAACTTAGATTACCTTCATTCAGACACTCGGCTATAACTTGTCGCATTTGGAGCATTTTTTGCCGACCCGCCTGCATCAAATGTTGAAGCGAATGTTACACGAGCTTTCTTTCAAATTATTAAAGCTAATATAGGTAAATCATATCCGCACGTGTCTGATCAGTGTCTCAGCATTACGTGTCATACCTGTGACAGTCAATTAAAACAGAAAGCTCCAGACAGGCAGGAGACAATAAACTGTGCCTTAAAATAGCTAATAACATGATATGGCCATATGCAAGGAAATGCCGCTCTTAGTTTCTTCCTATGAAAAGACGTAGTAAACTTGCCTTGTTAACAGCTGTGATTCTTCTCTGCGCATCATTGAGCTGTGTTTCAACTGCTTCTTCCACTTTCATGAGAAGCTTCTGGTGTGATGCTTCTGAAATTATCATGTAAACCAATAATGAATACCATGTCAAATCAATAAATTTTCCCAGAATAAAAAACCCATTACTGAGTTGATAATTTCCTCACATATTCTTCAGTCTGCCTAAAAAATTTCATACGACATCGATTAATTAAAGAGTTATAGATAAGTGATTTTAGCCTTCCAACAGATTTGGTCACCATGTTTATACTTCTGCGTATCCAAAAGAACAAAAGAAATAACATAATGCTCATATCTCTAGTCGGCCACTTGCATATCGACACCCTAATTGTTAGTCTATGAAAGTTTCGTCTGTGCTTTCCGTTCCCAAAATCATTTATAGTCATTCTATCACTATCAACAGTTATTTTCAATGAAATAAAACTTGCCGTACTTTGCTTTTTCAAAGATCCTTTCACCTCAATCTGGTGCATTTCAAGCTCATCAACTGTGCTTTTACAATCCTGGAGATGCTGATGAATATCTTGTTTGAACTTATCTTGTATCAACTTCAATTTTTCTTGTTGCTCTGCGTGGAGAAAAAAGATGATAGTAAGGTATAATACCAGTCATTCAAGCTTCAATAAGAGGAAGTCATAGATGTGATGAATTGGTCTCGGCACGTTGCAACAGCCATATAACATTTGTCTTGCTGCAGTGTACTAATGGAAGAAAACATGTTTCCTTGCTGTCGCTGATGCATAAACGTACATGACGATGAACATAATTATCAGAAGTTCTATAATCCGTGATGTTTATATCCAAGGGTTATGCCAAGTTAATGATACATATGTGCATATGGATTCTGGACAAGCATTTCATATACAGTTTAGCTGAGTTTAACGAATTCCTAATACTCTGAAGCTAGTTCTAGATTCTGTCATTAAACAAATGGAAATTCAGTGAAACTTCAGGAAATAATTAATCAGAAATTCTAACTGTCAAAACCAACCAAAATATCATGCAACAGCAAATGCCATTGTGAATTACCTTGCAAAGCATTAATGCAACATTACAGCAAACAGATCAAATGGTTGGAATCTGAGATCTGAAGGACCTTATGGTTTGTGCACAGGTAGATGAACCATAAGGCACTTAGCATACACATGAACGATGATAAAATAGATTTTTTAGATTGCACTCGTTTCAGGATTGAGGACAGAGGGCTCCTCATATATCATTACCAAGACCAAAAATGGTTAATTTAAGTCATTGAGAAAGCTTACTGAAGCAGCCAGTTGACATAAATACACTACCTTGTAATCTTGTCTCTAACCGTTTTCTTTTCGATTTACAAATGCTCGTCAGCTCCCCACTGAGACATCACCGACGTTAAAATATTAGCATCTTTAAATGAAAATTTGACATCCTTAATGTGAAAATCTGACTGTTTCAAACTCGTACACATCTGTCTGGATTTGTGATGCAACATTCTGCAGCTGGAGATGTATGTCCTCAGAAACAGATATCAAAATGTCAGAGGATTTCTTTCTAGTTGCAGTCTTCATTTTGTTTTTGAAGTTTTCTAAAGCCAAAGAAAGTATTGTGATGACCCTGAGATATCATTATGTCAAAGAAAAAAAAATCAATTACCAAGCAAAAATCATAATTAATTATAGTATAGATTTGGCTCCGACCAGAAAGTTCCTAAATTCATTCTTAGGCATAGAAAGTAACCTTTCCAGTTCATTCTCTTGGTTTTGTTCTGAGGGCTGTGGGGGGTTCCAATCTTCTTCACCAATGCCTAATAATTTCAGGCACAAAGAACGCGTTCAAATATATATATATATATATATGACGAAAAGAATAATTGTAGCATAGATGGTAAGCACAAAGTACTAATATACTAAAAAGAAGTCATGCCTTTGGTAGAGGGCAAGGGGGTACTGAATATTCTGACACTTTCGCCTTCAATATTGCGGAGCCTCTTAGATGGATAAAGCATGAAGTCAGATCTTTCATCCTTTGCAGCTTTTTCTGTGTGATCTGCTCATGGAAGTTAAATAACTCTTAAGAAATTAGATCATTGTTTGGAGATCACAGAAAAACAGGGAAAATAAGAAGGCGAAGACAACAGCATTTGATGGTGCCTGAACCAAGCTTAACAGAACAAGTAAAAGCGTAGATTGTACTAGCAGAAGTTACACATTGCATGCTATCCAATATGATCCTCTTAGACTAGCAGGATAACAATTTTGCTGGCATATGGTTACCTTTAATTTGGAAGGGGCTTATGAGTGCAATATGATCACTTTGATTGAGAAGAGAAAAAACAAAGTATATAGCACAACAAAATTATTGATTATATTCTAGGGCAGTCATTACTGGACCTACCTTTAAAAGATTAGAGCAACTCATTCTACAACTGGTTTTTCAAATAAAATTAAGCAGCAGTAGATATTCTCAAAATTAATAGATACTGTTCAAGCACATGAGCAATACTATGCCATTGCATGCAATATATAGTCAACCTTCATCAGAGCTCGTTGAGTCCTCATACTCCGATGACGATTTGGAAAGTCCATCTTCTATTTCTTTTCTTCTCTTAAGAGGTGACGACTTTTGAGGTGGAGAATGTTTAAGCTCCACTTCATCATCCTGAAGTTAAATAAGGAAATGCAAAGGCATATTGAAACAAAGCTCAAGTTTAGAGGCCAAAGCACAAACCACTGTATCATAATGAGACCTTTGAGATAATAAGGATACAGATGATTCAGTTTTAGCATTCGGTGCATGATATTCTGTCCTCAAAATCTTTAAAGTCCTAAAGTTGTGAATCTTTCCCAGATTAAATCTTCTACTTGCTGGCACCGGGCCGTAAATATTCTGCTCTATTTGGTCAGTTTTAGGTGTTGAGCTTGGGGAAGAGCTCAAAACAGGAGTATTGATTTTGAATGTTGGACTTTGGCATTCATGCTGTGGGTCCATAAAATTCTTTAAGGAAGGTTGACCAAAAGCTTCTTGCTGATCATCATTTTCTGTTACTGCTCGATGGCTAGCATCTCCCTGTTGCTCCACCATGTTTTCCCTTGCTGAGTGATGGGAATCTTTTCTTGGAGAGTGATGGGAATCTCCTTGTTTTCCGTTCTTCTGTTCGAGGCACTCACCCTTACTTAGAAATGAAAAACCATAAAAATTTCCCTCTTTGTCGCTATCTGACCATGCTTTTTCAGCAGGCAGTGGCGTTTCACTTCTTAGGTTTCCTCCCTGAATGTCGTCTGCATTGTTGTTCTCACTGAAGTGAATCTTACGTGGTTCAAATCCAGAATCCTTTTTGCCACCCTTCTTTCTTGTAGACATTGAAGAACCACCACTGACAGCAACAAAGCCTTTTGCACGCACTCCTCCTTCAAAGGAGAAGATACTCTTCTCGTGAAGTTTGTTTCTGTAACTAGATGATGAGCCAGCTTTAGTCTTTACTGGTTGCGCACTGCGTGTAATTCTATTTCGGGTCAAAGAACGCGTTACTGGTCTCTTCATTTTATGATCAGGATTCTCGGAATCAGTTTCTATGGTATCTGAATTTGGTATAGGCTTGATAACTGCATCGCCCTTTTCATGGTGTGTATTATCAAGCTTCGATTTATTAGCACCTTCCTCGCGAGCCTGAGAATTAGAGGGCTGACTTCTCGGTGAAGAAACAGTTCCTAATATCTCCCATAGTTTCATTCTTAAAGTTTCAGTTCTTTTATCTTCTCTTTTATTCTCTTTTGCAGCAATATCAGATGCAAGAGCTTCCTGTGGTGTAGCAAAAGTAAATTCTTCCTTCTGCGAGTTCCCATCCTTACTGCCCTTCCTTTTGTTAGTGAGTCCTTTAAAATTACTCTGCTTGCCATCGCCAGAATGTAAAACTGACTTCGGGTTTTCAAATAACTCTACTGAATTTTTTATTGTTGTGCCCTGTACTCTGCTTAGTTTGTTCCTTCTCCCTCTAGTGGCTGGTAAATTGGACGACTGTTTCCCAAAACCAAAAGTCTCAGAAGTTGTTGGTTTTTGTTGAAAGAGTCTCGTACTTATCCAAGGGGAAGTGACCTTGTCTAGAGCTTCAGTTTGTTTCCCTTCAATAGCTTCAACAACACCTTTCCCCTTCATTTTACCTTCAAGAGAATTTTCTTTGTTAGAATTTGCCCCTTCTGCGTTTGATGTTATAATCCTATCTTTATTTGTAGCTCCAGATCTTTTAGTACCCTGCGAGTCTATGGTAATTCCAATTGAAATCTTTCTAGATTGACTGGATGGGTGATAATTGCTGCCAAGACTCCGACAATCACTTCGATCCTGAAACATATTTTTCACAAGACATCAAAAATTTACTTTTACCAAGTCATAAACTTGCCTAAAAATTCCAGTTAGATTCTACCTTATTCATAAGTAACCTGGGCCAAAATTAATTTCAAGTTTTACATACGTAAAAGAAGACTTATATGGGAGAGCAAGACTAGAAATTGCACAACATCGAATTCCAAATCTATTTAAAAAAAAAAATCCAAATCAAATCGAACCACTTATAGCCACATGAAGCTTGTTGTGCCGTATGAAAAGAACAAGAAATGCTCAATTGACAGAAGTCTTAGAGCAGATAACATCGTCAATATAATTAAACAAAGAAACCACATGGCAGTAACAAACAGCATGACTCATGACAGTAGACTAAGAAGTTGGAACAGTAAAATCATAATAAGGATGGCATTTTCATAACTTACAGCCTGTAAATTGTGTAGCCTATCCACTTCCATTTTGTAGTTCAATGACAAGCTATGAATTGTACGTCAGTAGGATCTGTAACGCAAAAAAATCAACCAAAAAAATTTTCATTAATCAAAATAAAAAGTAAATCTAAAACTCGAATCAGTAGCTGAGTCTAAATGAGCATATCTATACAAAAAAAAAAATCTCATATCATTCATGTCTACTTGATTGGCGTGGAGAACAATATTTTGTTTTTGCTTTGAAAGCTTAAAAGATTTATACTACGAGAATGTGAACTTCGGTATCTAAGTCTCCATTTTCTCGCTAACCAAACAGAACAAGTTATTCCTAAAGAGTTCCACGAAATATACCACAAATACACTCCTCAAATTCAGGTTCAAAATGCTAAAGAAAGACACGATTATTGACCATAAAGTTAAGGTTCAAGAGTTCAAAAATCTCAAACAGGTTGCGAATCTCACCGATGCAATACCAAAAAAAAACCCAAAAGCAAACCAAACGGAAAATGAAAATTCAAGATCACGGACACGCTCTATGCAGCCATGTCACCTGCTTATAGAAAATCATGTTTCAGAACAAACTATAACGAAGAAGAAAAAAAACAAATCATCAAAATCGAAAGGGACGAGCTTAATCGAAGACCTGCAAACCGGAGTTCTATAGAAATTATAAGAAATCACTTACAGGTAACTAGGAATCGATCA
>CATIWM010164691.1:0-22085 GCA_949671775.1 Mallotus repandus | reverse complement strand
TAAAAAAATAAAAGGAATAAAAAAATAAAAATAAAAATAAAAAAAAGATGCATACCTGTAAATAAAAATGATAAAAGTGTAAATAAAAATAATATTTTAATAAAAATAAAAAATTTAAATATTTTTAAAAATATCTATTTGTGTAAAAATCTCTTTGAAAACTCCAACTGCGGTGGGTCACCGCCCCAAAAGGTTGAAAGTTGAGCTCGTGTTTAAAAGACGGGTCTGGTTGTGGTCTGATGTCATTATTTGTCTCATCTTCTGGGCAGGCTGAACCCAAAAGCTTTAGCAAGCAAACCAGCCTCCTTACTTGTTTTTTCAACACAACAATTTTAATCTCCAATAAGAATCTTCTTACTTTCAGAAGCAACCACCAAGGTGCATTGTACCACCAAAATTTTTTAAAAAAATGAAAACAAGTGCAAAATGTTTGCACTTGGCATACAGGTCATCTGTCAGGTCATGCCCACTAAACCCTGGTAAAAAAGGATTGATAGAAAGTTTGCCTTAATCTATTCCCCATAGACAAAAAACGGCATCTCGTACATGAAAAAAATGAGCCACCTTTTCTTTGTGCGAAATATATATCACTTTCAGCTCAGAATATTTTGTTCCCCATGATAGAAAATATGAATATATCTATCTGAATAGTACAATGCCATAACCGTGCATATGCATATGAATAATAAGAGCTACTGGCATGTCAAGACTCTTAAATCAAATTTTCTATCCTATCATGCCAGTCACAATGTTTCCAAGACAGCATAATCCAACATATGAATTATGATGTCGTCTCTATGGTGTTTTGAGTCTCTTCTCCTTTTCTGGACAATAATCCAGTGCCAATGATGCTTATAAACCACCTGCCCCTGCATAGAAGGCAAACACCAACCTCGAACCTAGCTTGGAGTTACCTGGGTCATGCATTAATGGCAATAACGTGATATGCAATGACTGGAAAAGGTAATATGTCTTGACCTCAGCAGCAGCCCTACGATTCCCCTGTTATGAAAATATCCAATTTTCTTATTACAGAACTAAGATGCATCAAAGCAGTTAATAAAATCAATAATCCAGGCTTCAGATTCTACAAGTAATATGACTGGTAGGTACAGGCAGAATTAGACAAGGCTACCCCCATTGAGAATGCACATATTACCTGAAACTCTAAAGAGCAATCTCTTGACCAAAATAAATAACGCAATTGTCAAGTTTCAACAATGTCTAATATAACTTTTTAAAAAATGCAGAAAAAATAGACATATTTTACATTGAGAGGACATATCTGCCTTCCATTACATGAAGAGCTTCGCTGATGATGACACGCTGGTGACTGTTAAAATACAGGCTTCAATGATTTGCCTGCTAGCAGTCTTCAAAACATTCTTCATAAATGCCCTCAAAAAAGGGGGGGCAAACTTAACAGCTTCTTCCAACCTCTCCGAAATCAAGTAGATAAGCTTGGAAATTACAAAACTGGATTTTTCCCAAATTTCAGGGTGGGAGATAGTGAGACAGAGATAAAGAGTGGTGACTAAGTACAGGGTTGACTAATTCTTTGCATCACAAAAATGATCAGAATCAAGTATAAAATGATCCAAAGTTTGAGAGAAGGTCGTAGGCTGGTCTGATAAACTGAGATTATTTGGGGGCTTTGCAAAGAAGTTCATATGTTGATTGCCATTCAAGCTTATTGGGATAATATAGATGAGTGTAGAGAGATGATATGAGCGTTAAGATGGTTGCTCCTAGTATGACCTAAACCAGATTGCATGGTAAACCTTTACTTTTGAGTAAGCAAACTTCTAGACAAACTATAATTTAACTGAAGTCTATAAACAGAAGCATATGAATATGGTGATCACATGTACTAGACAGTGAATGATGGCTTAAGGGTTTCACATCAACTTGAACGACGAACCTCGCCACTTTGTCTCGTGCTTCTGCCACTTGTTAAAGCAACAGAACTCTGACTTGAAAGTTGCAAATCAGAAAGTGGAACTGACCCAGTTTGGGAGAACATCAACCCTACTGCGCTGCTAGATGTGTTTCCAGATGAAGGAATTCTACTCAAATAAGGATCCATTTTGTTCGCCCCCATCAATTCAGAGGAAGAAGACGAAGGTGCCAGAGTTGCCAATAATGACCCAACTGGGTATGGAGCCACCGGCATATCAATGAGAGAAGATGCTGACGGGCTGTATCTCATTGTTCCCATTGGATGATCAAATTTGCAGGTGGACCCAAATTTGCAGTGCCCATTTCGCAAATAAAATGTACAATGTTGCACTCCCTGTTTACAACAGTGTGTCATACATATAATAGTCTAAAAGGAAGAATAGTAATACGAATGCACACTACATATAAGCATCGTTAATCACTAAAAACAAGTAGTAACAAGTATGTCAAAACCGAAAAGAGATTGATGAAGTCATGCTCAACCACTGGCAGGTGAGAAATACAAAAGGTAGTTAGCTATCATCAATCCAACATGCTATCTCACTTGCCAGTCACAGGTCATGCCAGATATAGAACTATGAAGCCTAATTCAAATCTCCACACATATTTTACATACGTTATCAAAACAGTGTGTAAGAGAAAAATGCCCACAGAGGTTACAAAAGAAATTTCACTAGCCATTGATCTTAAAATTACAGTTCCATGTCTATCCTGACTTAAATTATACATCCACTCTAACCTGTGTCAAATCAAACCTTGAAAAAAATCCTCAAACCTATTTGAGCACTAGAAACCCTGTCATAATAATCTAAAATGATCTTTCTAAAAGCCAAAACCTGGAAACATGATAATGCTCGATTGCAGACACTATCTGATCCCCAACTCAAGTGGTAAATTCTATGTCCATTCCCGAAATATTTTTCCAGCTCCACATAATAACACCCTAGTGTAAAGGCTTTGTGTGATAAGTAATTTAGAATGCCTAATCACTGCAACAGTGTAAGAATCTAAGAGTTGAATTGTTGAATTTTATTAATGTAAAATATGAAATTGAATAATTGAACATCTTTTAAAACCTAATGTGCTGAATGACAGACAGGGACACACAGGAGGAGCAGTGCGATGGAAGCTCAAATCAAGTTAAACCACAAGTTGACCTGGTAACATCCACCTCTATATGAATACATAAATTCAGTAACTGCATACCTTAGTGATGCATCACAAAGAAACAGTTCTCATATATAAGACAGCAAACAAGAACCTTGCACTAAAAGGGAGAAAAGAGGGATTGGAGCAGATTTGTGTACTATAAAGTATAAATAGAAGTACAGAAATAAATAAATAGGCAACTGAAAAACAGAAATAGTATGAGCTAAGAGCATTTACAAGAGCAACAGGCATCATTGGAAATAATTATCCACTAACAAAGACAAAGAAAAAAAATCGCAGAGCACCTTTTGGTTTTGCAAGGAATAGATCCCCACTGCCACCCTGCAGGGAGGGTTTTGAGGTTTCATGCAGTTTGAAGTGTGTTATTTTGATTGTTTTGTATTTGGGGCCCTCTTGGGGTTGGTAGTTTGCGATATATATTTACATAAATGAAGAAAACATAGAAATTCACGTACTGGACGCAGAGGAAGACCAAGTGGGCTGAGGACACAATTTGTTCTTGGCACAGCCCGGTCTCGAGGGTGATGATATCTACATGATGATCCAAATTTACAGTCCCCAGTTCTTAAGTAGTACTGGCATTCAGGTTCACCAGGTCTCTCTGGAAAAGTTTGTTCTTTCTGGGCACCACTTGAATGGGCAACAATGGAAGAGGGTGATGGGTAAGGTCCTTGTGTTACACCATATACTGAAGTTGCTCCAACTGCAGCCTGTGCGCTAGGAGAGAGAACAGGACTTACAGGTGCCTGAGCCAAAAAGCCAAGGCATTATAAGAAATACATGTAATTTTGCAACAGCATGAATGAAATGACACTGCAAAAATTACCGAGTAAGGACTCCAGCCCGGAATAGGAACCACCCCAGGAGAAAACAGCACATGACCATAGGCCCCTTGCACATATGAACCTGGTAACAGTGGAGGTCTCACCCTCAAGCTAGTGGATGGCCCCCCATATTGATCAGGTATAGGAATTGAAGGTGACTGCACCGGCTGATAAAACTGGGGTGCAGATTCTGGCAATGATGAGCCAGCTGGTTGAGGATGATGGAATTTACAAGTTATACCAAATTTGCACTGCCCCGTTTTCAAATAGTAGGAGCATTCTTTCTCACCCTGTTATTTTTTTCCAAAACAAACAGAAGGAAAAAGGCAAATTAATTGACTTATTAGTTCATTGACAATCTATGATACATGAATCTCAGTATCTATTTTGTATGCATGTATAACAGGATAAAACTAATTGAGAGAATTCAAACCGGTCGCAATGGGTATCCATGTGTATTTAGTGGAACATGGCTCAAGGATCCACCTCCATGTTTTGGATGGTGGAACTTGCAAGATGCACCAAATTTACAGGCTCCAGTCTTCAAATAAAACTGCAAAGAAAAGAGCAAATAATATAAATGGAAACAGAGCATTGCCAATGAAAAACTAGAATAATTAAATTGGTGGAATTGATTTTATACCTGACAAGGGGGTTCCCCAATTCGTTCAGGGTACTCCCCAGTAGCTCTTACAGCTGCCTCAACCTAAGTAACATTCCAGAACATCTGTTAATTTAAGTTGCTGATCAAAGCAAGTAAAAACAAAATAACTAAAAATTCTGAACCATAGACTTTTGCATGAATAGAGAATGAATAATAAGACAAGCCTCCACTGAGCCAAGTCCAAAACTGAACTACCCTGCCTAATGTGGAAGAATCTAAACCACAAACTGCCAAAAATTCTGCTATCTTTTCCCCCAAATTCTTAGAGACCAAAGATTTAAAGATACCAATAGGAAAAGAACTCCCTCTAAGCCAACCAGAAACCTATTACAGCTATATGAAAACAACAATAGCACCTACATTTTACATTTTCCCAACAGTACAACAATTTGTAATTGTAGATTAAACATAAAATTAGAAGAGAAATGATAGGAGACGCAAACACTAATTCATGCCAACAAAATTAAATTACAAATGACTGAGAGAGGGAGAGGTTACTTACAGCAGCGCGATTACGAGGATGGTTATAACGACACCTGCCACCATATCCACAAAACCCAGTTCTCATATAGTACACACAGTCGGGCAGTCCGGGTCGCTCCGGATAAGATTCACCGCCGCCGCTATTATTAAGCCCCAATCGCCACATCGATTCTTAAAAACAAAAAAAAAACACATAAATAAATCAAAAAATCAACACAAAACCCTAATCCCTCATTTCACATTTCCAAAACCCTAAAAACCAAACAAAAACAAATGAAGCTGCACACACAAATGCAAGCAAAAGTAATCCAAAATTTAAACAAGACAAAACTTGAAGAACCAATAACAGACCTTCTAGACCTGTTTCGGCACCGGCGGGGCTCCATTCGGGTTGCTGACCCGATTGCGACCCATTTCTAGCTTGGCTCCGACCGTACAAATCCATAAAAATGGTTTTTTCTTCCCTTTTTTTTTTCTTTTTTCTTCTAAATAGATATGAACTGTACACTTCACAAGTAGCTAACCTAGTAGAGATGGATGGAAGCACTGTGATAGAATGTTCCAAAAAGATCGGCGAAAGAGGCAGCTCGCTCGCCCGTCCGCTCGATCGAGGCAATCAAACACTGTGTGATAAGCGAAGAAGAGAGGTTTCTTTGCTTTTCTTTTTTTTTTTAATAAAATTTTTGTTTGCTGTTTCGAACAGTGATGGAGTCTTTATGCTCCCCCTCTCTCTCTCTCTCTCCGAGACTGTACGGTCACTGACTGGAGTGCTTTTAAGCAAATTCTTTTTTTTTTTTAAATAATAAATTTTTTTGAAAAAAAAAATGGTGTTTGGAACTGTGTGTGGTACGTGTCTGTTTGTTTTGTGCACCCGCCAAAAATTATAGCTCCCCTGAAATGGTAATTTTCGGGGAAAATATTTTAAAGCCGTGGTTTGGGCTTAAACAGGTAACCGACACTTGTGTTTTTCTTTTTATTTTGTAATTACTATACTAGCCTTGTCTATGAGTTTTGAGAAAATTATTCTCTCACCTAATTAAATAAATTACACTCCATTATCAAATAAGCAATAGAGTAATTAAATAATTATACGATGAACTTTAATTATTTTTATCGATCTATTTTATTTTTAAAATTGTAATTAATTGATATATAAATTTTTTAATTTGTTACAAATCTATCTCTAGTTAAAATAGTATCTGTCTATACTAAAATGGCATGTATATACAAATTATTTGCTCTAAAATGAAAGAATTGTTTGTAAAAAATATTAAATTTAAGGATAAAAAAAATATTATTAATCTTTTCTTCTAATTTCTATATGTCATATTAATATGTCATTCAGTATGAGCACATATTATTTTGATTGTTGATAAATTTACAACAAATTAAAAAATTCATATAGCATTATGATAGATTAACGAAAATGACTCAAGTTCACTGTAGAATTATGCAATAACCCTAAATAATATTTAAAAAAATTCCGCTCATACCATATGTAATACCCAACAATTGAATTTGTAATATAAATATAATGTATCTTATTTTTAATAAGTAAACATAAAATAATTTAGAAATATGTCACAAATTATTTTTTAAAATGTAGTAGATATAGATAAAAATCTTCTAATAATGTATATTAACACATATATAATAAATGATTAACAAATTAACTATGAACAATAAGGGATATTTTCATACTCAAAAATAATGGATCTTGTCCCTTTAGGATATTTGAGTAGATGAAAAATTTTATTTGGCAGTATATTTAGTGCGAATTTGAGTCCTAATAAATTACTATATTAATATTATTTCATATTATATTAAACGGTAAAATTTTTTTTTATTTTTTAAAAATATACTAAGGAAGTTTTATCACTTATAATATCAAAAATTCAATCCCAAATTTTTTTATCTTATATAAATTTTTTATCACTTTGATTATTTAATTATCGGTTGTAAAAATTTTGTATTATAAATATAATCAGCGTGGAGTTAAATTTTCATTACTTTTCTCTACTAATTAACAAACTAACATATCAACTTTTTTTTAAAAGTACAATACACTTTGAGTAAATAAAAAATTTGATTGAATGAAAAAATTAGTAGGACTAATCAAGTAATTTCACTGTTTTGTTAAGATATATGGACTGGGAACGGGGCTGATCTTAGGGACTGCCTTAGGCTTTCTTGTTTTAGATGATGGGATTTTGCCCTTAAATTTCATTTTTAACAGGCTTGTCCCCTCCTCTTCTGGCTTTTTTCGTCCTGGATTTTTACTCCTGATTTTATGTCCTTTTTTTTTAAACCTTCGCTAGCAATGCTATTTGATTGACGGGTACTTGTGCATTGTGCATTAAAACAGTTATTTACACAGTGGTTGGTGGTTTTAGCATTTATAGGTGATTTTAATTTTTTATCATTATAAAACGGGCGGATGAATTTGAATTAAAAACTTAGCCATTAGATCAAGCATCAATCACACATTTGTAGATGATTTTTTTTTTGCCATTAATATAAAAAAAAAAAGAAACTAAAATTGATCCCTATAAAATTGTATGTTTATGGCAGGATTAATCATTGGGTCAAACTACACAAATGTACATTTATAGGTGATTCAATTTATATATTTGTTTATATTACACCACATCTATGGTAATGTCCAAAATTTCATCTGATTTTTTTTTTTTACCACGGGAGAATAAGGGGTGGGGGATTTGGATCATTCCCTTTTACCAAGATACCAAGCCGTCTACCACTAGTGAGAGGGTCGCAATTTAATCTGAATTGTTGGTACTTTGAAATTGATATATTCATAATATTTAGACCTTTATCATGCTAAGATCAAAGAAAGTAGATTGGGAAATTACCTTTAGCCGTCATGACTTTGGTCTTGGTCTATGTCAAAGGACAAACAAACAAACCCCGGCTCATTCGATCCAATGTGAACTGAGTTTTCTAGTGGCTGTTGATTGGTGGGCGTGGTGGGCGGCTTTTGTTTAGCTTTCAGCGTTCTCATATGGAAACAAAGAAAGGAGAAAAAGAGTATCTGAGTGAGTGCTTTTCAAAGGAGTAACCAATTTTTTTTTTTTATTACCAAAAGTAACCAATTTTTTTAAGAGCTCATTTTAGCCATTGTACATATAAAACTTGCACGTTAAAATTAGTAGCTGGCTGTGACATGATTTGATTAATTAAAAATTTTTATTAAGAGTTAATATTTAACGAAAATAATTATAATTATAAATACTTGCTGATATCAATAATTTAATGAAATAATAAAATGTTCACAAATGCGAAGAATATTTTGGCTGGGGCAATTTAGTAAAATGAGGCTTCTGGTGAGAGAGGTACAAAATCCTAAAAGTTGGATTGTGGCAGCAGAAGCTTTTAAAATCAGGCAATGGTCCACTAAGACAAAGACACGCAAGCTTTAAATAGTGGAGAGACCCAGCAGCACCAGCACTACTTAACGCTGCCTATGCATCGCCACAAACTAGCCGCCCCGCCCGCTACAGGCTGTACCCACACTATGGTGCGGTGTATAATATATTTTTTTTTTTTCCGAGCGTGTTTAATGGTGGATGAATGAAATTGGAACCCGAATCTCGAACACTATCTTCAGCAGGAAAAAAATGGAGAGAAAAATATGGAATATATATATATATATATTGAAAAAACTAGAGAGAAAAATAAAGTACACTTTACTTCTTTTATATATTTTTTTTCTTTTTTCAGATAATAAAAAAAAAAATTCATTTATTTTCTATCATCTTTCATTTACCTCTATTTTAAATATAGCCTAAATGGTATTGGGAGTCATTTTAAGCAGAATGCCAAGATTTACCTTGTTTTACCAATAAAAAAATTGCATGAAAGTGTATTGGTAATTCAATTTGAGTATTTCTTTTAATACATGGAAGAACGAAAAAAACAGATAGCAACATGTTAAAATTTAAGTGTAATTTAAAATGAAGAGAATATTTTAATAAAAAATTAACTTTAAATTTCAAGTTGCAATGGATAATAAAATTTAAAAAGATAATTAAAATTTACTCTTAGTATTATATCATAATTAATACTTTATCCTTTTGATTTAAAAAATTATTAAAAATTTTTTCATTTTAAATTCGTCAAATAATTTTTCATTCTGTTAAAAAAAAAAGAGTTTAATGAAATAAAAAATATATACTATATCATATTTAATTAAATTCTTATTTTTTTTAAAAAGCATTCACTTTTTCTTTTATATAACTATAATATTAATTGATTCTCTCTAGAGGTCATAATACCGCAAGCAAATATATTAACGACGAAAAACATATTTTTGCTAATAATAAAAATTAACTTTAATTTAAATCAAATCAAATTACATTAAAAATTATAATTTTAACAAAAAAAATTTATTAAAAAAATTAAATAAAAAACATATTTATTCTCTTTTTATTAAACCTATAGTATTACACAATACTTAATTAATTTCTTTTCAATTTTTTTGAAAAAAAAATTCATTTACCTTTTATACACTATTATAATATTTAAAAGTAATAAAAAAATTAAGCTATGATTTAATTAAATTAAATGAAATTAAATTAAAAATTATAATTTTAACAAAAAAATTTCATTAAAAAATTAAATAACATAAAAATACATATTTATCCTCAATATTTGATTTAATTTATAATATTATATAATGCTTAATTTATTTTTTAAATCATGCCCTTTTTTACATTGTTATGGTATAAAAAATAATTAAAATTTCATATTATTCTTTAATTAAATTAAAAAATTATAATTTCAATAAATTAATTAGCAATTGCAGCAGTGTAATAGAGACTGGTTATTAAAATGCATAAGTATTTGTATTTTATTTTAAATAATATTTGTAAATTTTTATTTTAATTAAATAAATTCTAAAGTTATTTTTGAAATTTTTATAATTATTGACATTTTAATCTTTGACTAATAGCATATTTTAAAAATATTTGTATACTTTTTTCACTGAATGAAATTATTTGATGAATCTAAAACTAAAAAAAAATTAATAATTATTTAAAATGAAGGAATGACGTAGTAATTATAATCAAACCTTGGGGTAATCATACCTTTAAAAAAATTGAAGACTAAAATGAAGTAAAAATTTATAGTTAAATGATCAAAATGAAGAATACAATTATTAACAAAATTAGATGCTAAACATAAAACTTTAGAATGATAAAGATGTAGATGCATTTTAAAATATATTTTATAATTTTTTTGATAAGTTTTATATTGTATCTAAATTATTATTATTATTATTATAACATTTTCATATTTCATAAAGTTCACTTAAATTTACATTTAAAATAATTAAATTATTATTATATATTCAATTGCAGTCAAGTTAGGCCGAGAATTTTAAAATTTCAATTGAATCAAGTTTATACATATACATAATCAATTTCGAGTGCTGTAACACTACTCTCGTGCCAAATATTATCCCAAGCCATTCATCGGGTATTACCGAACTGGGTAGAGTTTACAGGTGCCCACATAACCAAACAGGCCCTTATCAGTTCCGCCCAGTGTTTTTTTTGTTCCCTTGTCCAGTTTCAAACCATTCAATCCTGTCAAAACTCTCACTGTCCTTCTTCTCCTTCCCTTTTTTCTGCTTCTTCTCTTTATCATCTAATAATTCTCCGAACTCGTTGTAATTACCGGACGGCCATGACCAGTTTAACGTCGAGCTTAACAGCTCGAATGCTTACTACTCCTAATCAATGTTCAATGCGACAGCGTTTTCGCCTCCAACACAGAAGTAGTTCTCTGATTCTAAAACCTTCATCAACAACAGGACCTAGAATCGTTTGCATGGCGGTGCGTGTGATTTTCCATTAAAACAAAAGAAAATTGGAAATTGAGCGGTAATATTTTTTTTTTTAATTTTATCTCTATTTTTTCTTTTGAATGAATTGTGTTACAGGAGCCTTACTTGATAACGAAGCTGGAATCAGCTGAGAAGACATGGAAAGAGTTATCTGTAAGCTTTCATTTGAAACATTAAATTCGTTTTGTGGTAGTTCGGTGAATAAAAGTACAGTTTGTTACAAAGGTACATATTGCAGGTGAAGCTGGCTGATCCAGATGTTGTCTCAAATCCAAGTGAATACCAAAAGCTTGCACAATCTGTAGCAGAGCTTGATGAAGTAATTAATTGAAAAGCTTATTATCCTGTTTCTTTTGCTTACAGTTTTTCTGTTTTTTGTTCAAGCATTGTTTTCTGTTGTATTTGGATGAATAGGTTGTGTCAACTTATAGAAGATTTAAGGATTGTGAGAAGCATTTAGAAGAGACTAAAGGTATAGCCCCGATTCTCTCTCTCTCTTTTTTTAATAATGAGAGGTTTGAATTTAAGGGTTGTTTTTTTACGTGTAATATTGCAGCTTTAGCAAAAGAGGAAGGAAATGATGAAGATATGGCTGAAATGATAGCACTTGAAATCGATTCTTTGTCTGCTAAACTTAAAGAGCTCGAGGAGAATATTAAGGTTTTCAGTTTGAACTTTTCCAGTTATTTTGCATTATTGTAATTCTCAATCAAGTACTGTTATTTGTTAGCTTGTTTAAATCCATGATTCATTTTCTTTTGATTTCCATTTTTTGTTTTATTAGAACTTGTAAAAATCAACTGCTTATGTTATTTCAATGCCCTCATCTTGGGGAGGTGCTTCCTCTGATAAATTATTCATTCAGTGTGCATGTGCAACATCGGGCATTGCAATTGCTGGGGAATTTCAATTCTCGTTTCCTTACTATTGACATTGAATTATTTTTTGTTTGACTTGACCTATTGTTTTTTGTTTATATCATATTTTCCATTCGACAGGTATTACTGCTACCAACTGATCCTCTTGATGCAAGAAATATAATGCTGGAAGGTTGGTTTCTATTTTCCAGTTAAAGATTCTTGGTTTCTTTATCTCACTATGTTTAAGTCCTTTTCTGCATAGAAAGAGATGATGGGGCTCTATTGTCTCTAATAAAGTATCTCTTGCCTGGGATCTTTGTTGGATCTAATTAGTTCATTTGAGTAATACCTACTCTGAATGTTTTAAAACAATTAACAAACACAGAGACGAGATTTGTTTGAATTTGGATTGCTTACATCTTAGGTGCTTGTTCTCTTTTCTTTCACTAATTGATCAATTTACATTTGCTCTTCATTTGCAGTAAGGGCAGGTACAGGTGGTGATGAGGCTGGAATCTGGGCTGGTGATCTTGTAGGTACATGCTTATCTTAGCTACCATTTTTGTTGTGTATTTATTACTAGCTCGAATGCTCTAACTCTATACCCACTGATGCAAATTTTATATATTTTTCGATGCCAAGGTTCGTATGTATGAGAAATACAGTGAGAGGAACTCTTGGAAATACTCTTTAGTTTCAAGTTCTGAGGTTAGGTCTCGCAGATATATCATCAAAATTATATTTCGGGGTTGTTGATGTTTTGACTGGAAAACTCTTTTATTATTTAAGGCTGAAAAGGGTGGATACAAAACCTATGTGATGGAGGTAAAAGGCAATCGTGTTTACAGCAAATTAAAATATGAATCCGGTGTTCATCGAGTTCAACGGGTTCCTCAAACAGAAACACAGGGACGTGTGCACACTTCTACTGCAACAGTAGCTATCATGCCTGAGGTAAAGTATAGATAGTTTATGGACAAAATCCAGGATTTGATGTCATGCCAGGTTTTTGGGCAAATGTGCATTTTTTGAAGCTTAGACAGAGATATTGCCATGAGCTTTTTGCATTGCTGATTATACTGAAGCCAAACCAACATTATGTTATCATGTTCTGAATAACACAACAAAGATCAAGTTCTGCTAAGTTTTTTTAAGATTTTGGTGGGGACGTGGCCATCTTCTAGTTAAAAAATATGTTGGAGGTTTATATATGTATGGATGTATTTATAGATATCTCTTGGGTATAAATTCATTTGATTTGTCACATTAAGGTCTTTGGGTATAGTTGTACAACTGGCTGAAGATGTTTAATGTTGAGCCTAATAAGATAGTCATGATGTGGGTTCACTTGATAATCATGATGTGGGTTCACTTGATAAATCTGATACAAGTGCTTACCATCTCATTTGTCCTTTATCATTTATGCATAAGAGTATTTATGCTTATGCTTTATTCTGGATTTAGGCAGATGAAGTTGAGGTAGTAATTGACCCAAAGGACATTGAACTTACAACAGCAAGGTCTGGAGGGGCTGGAGGTATGAAATAGCTGATGTTAGCTTATCATTTAATAAATTGACCCAGTTCTCCATCTCTCTTCCTCCCTACCCATTTATAAGCATACCTATCAAAATGGTAGAAAAGAAAAAGTATCTTTTTAAACATCTTGGTTTATGACATTCTACAGGTCAAAATGTTAACAAGGTGGAAACTGCTGTTGATCTTTTCCACAAACCAACAGGAATCCGCATCTTTTGTACTGAAGAAAGGACCCAACTCAAAAATAAGACCCGTGCGCTCCAGCTCCTGCGAGCAAAACTGTAAGTACCAACTGCATGCGTTGTTGTTCTGCCCATCTTAATAATTTCAAGTCTTATATGAGATTGTACTTGTATTACTGTTTCATTATTTGAACCCCTCTGTAACAAGTTCTTCAACTTCTCTGCAATAAATTCCTGAACTTCTTCCATTTAATTTACCAAAGTCATGTGAAAATCAATGTATCTATTTTGACTTCATATTCATAATTCTTTTATGTACAGCTTATCCTTTTCATCAGTTATGCATTTGTGTACTAGGTCATGAACTGATTCCCTTCAATGATTCCTTCCATTCTGGTAATTTGATCATAAAACATGTATTTATAACAGGTATGAGATGAAAGTAAGAGAGCAGCAAGAGTCAATAAGTAATCAACGAAAATTACAGGTATCTCATTTCAAGGCTGCATAATTCATGAGTGCAATATTAAAGGAGAAAAAGTTAATCTTTCGTTGTTTTATTTCTTTAGTTTATATTTTCTCCATTTGAAATGATTGCATCATTGTGAGATATGTGCTATTTGGAGATAATTTTTTTTAACAACGGTCTTGGACATTGTGGTGCCGAAGTACGGGTGTTAGTGATACAACTAATTGTTCAACTATGTGGTTGTATATACCCATAGTTCCTCCAATCGTAACAAGTTTTAGTAATGACATAAAAACATAATTAGTAACTTTCAGATTAGTTGTCTTTCATAAAAGTATAGATATTATCATATGATTGCATGGCTATGGAGTTGAAATTTGATGAATAAGGAGAGAAAGAAAGATTATAAAATTATCTTTTTAATATGATTGCTAATGTTCTGGTGATCTTTCTCTTATCCTTAATATTGCACATTAAGCATGCTTTGTGGAATGTAGTTGGATGCAATGAACTATGAGCAAAGAAAAGTTTTCCAGGGCATCAGACTGAAGTATGACTTTTATTGTATTCTCAAAATCCAGGTTGGCACAGGTGCTCGTGCTGAAAAAATTCGAACATACAATTACAAGGTATGCAATTTGTTCTCATTATTGTGCCTTTAGATTTTTGTAAAATGACAGCAACTCCCCCTACCATTGTACTGAGCTATTTAAGATTTAATCATTGAATTGTCTAGGTATTGAAACCTTGATGGCTCCTCCCCCATGCCAATCTTGCATAGAAAAATCGAAACAGGATTCTAAAATTGCAGAAATTTCAGTGGGATGAGTTTGATGGAAGGTTAACGCTTGTATGCTACTTTTTTAGGACAACAGAGTTACTGACCACCGGTTAAAGATGAACTTTGAGCTCACATCATTTCTTGAAGGAGATATAGAAAATGCTGTGCAGGTATTTAATCGTAGACGCTGCCTTTACTGTTTTTGATATGCTCTTCATTTTTATCCTTCTTCAGTTTTGTTGTTTTATCTCGTCTGACAATATGACTAAATGCTTGCTTCTCGTAGGCATGTGCTGCTATGGAGCAGAAGGAACTTCTCGAAGAACTTGCAGGGTCCGTAGGTGCTACAGCTGGCTGATTCTCAGCATATTGTAACAAAATGATCTATGTAAAAAACTCAAATTCTTGAAACTGTGAACCAGCCCCTTCCTCTTTAAGGAGGCGCCGCTGAGCAACGCGGAGGGAAAACATTTTTGGTGCCGCCTGCCTGGTGCTGTGATGCTACACTGTAGTTTGCTGCCGAAGCAACATATGTCAAGAAGTGTAGTCTTTAGAGCAAAGTTTGTTTGTATTTAAGGATGAAGTAAGACGACGCATTTTGAAACCAAAGATGCTACCTGTAATGGTTACTTTGCATTAATACGATGCTTATGATACTCGACGTGCCGAAGTAGTATGCATTTTTAAAAGGGAAAAAAAAAAAATTGAAAGCTAAGTACTTCCGTCCGCACCGTAGTTTTAGATGCCGAACGCAATTCACCTAAAGATTTCTCCCATATTGCAGAGTTTATCCAAATTGAGAAACAATTGCAGCAACGAGAGCTGGCAATGGCTGCTAGATTAGAGCTGGCCTGGGAGCTAATTAATTTTCATTTTCCATTTTTAACAACTTTATCCTCAAAAGGCCGAGGCCAACTGTCAAGAGAAGAGAAGAGAAGAGCAAAGCAGTTAAAGTAGCTCCACATGTCTGTCAACTATCAATGACTCATCGTCATACGTCCCAAACATATGGACTGCTGCCATGGCGACACTTCTCAAGCATAGCTTCTCTACTCCACCGAACCACCCTCTCTTTTCATTTATTATATATAACAATAATACCAATTTTTTATTTTCTTCGCTTCCACACTCTTCTTCCTCTTCTATGGTCAAAAACACACTTCTCCTGTCTTCTTCATCTTTTTCTCTATCTCGCCGCTTCGTGTCTCCTTCTGTTATTACTAAATCATCGTCGTTGTCGTCGTCGTCGTCTTTGTTTGCTAGAAAAAATTGCTGCTGTTGGGGAAGCAGCAGGCTCTTTCTCTGGCCGTTCTCGAACATTTCCCTTTTCTTTCGTTCTGCTAATAACAATATTGTTGGTCGTACCTTTCACACTCACAGTGTCGTAGCCATGGCTGAACGTCCAACCGAAACCACCACTTCAACTTCTCATCATAATAAGCACACCAATCGTCTTGCTGCTGAGCACAGTCCCTATCTTCTCCAACACGCCCATAACCCTGTAATTTCCCGTTCTTCAATTTTTAATCTTAATCTTTCTATTTTTATTTTTCCCTTTAAGATTATTATATGTATGTTTAATGAATCGAAAGGTTGATTGGTTTCCGTGGGGCGAAGAAGCTTTTGCTGAAGCGCGCAGAAGAGACGTGCCCATCTTCTTATCGAGTATCTTTCTTTTATATGCTGCTTCTAATTAACTCGTGTTTTCTCTCTTTCTTTTTTTAATGAGAATTTTGATTGGATGGCTAATATGAATCAATTTTTGGTTATTTGGGTCATGAATTTTCTCTGCTGCTTTCTCTTTGAAGTTGGATATAGCACCTGTCATTGGTGAGCGTGAGAATTTGAGTGATTCAATTATTATTAATTATTAATTGATTCAATTAGATAATTCATGGATAATTTGAGTGATATCAATGGATGGATGATGAGATTATTATTAATTGGGTGTTAATTTGTCAATAAGGTGTCATGTTATGGAGGTGGAGTCCTTTGAAGATGAAACTGTTGCAAAATTGTTGAACGATTGGTTTGTTAGTATCAAGGTTAGTTCTAATTTATCAAAAATGTTCTTCATTGCTAATAGCTCATTTGTAAACCATTCTAAACTAACATATCACTGCTACAGGTGGATCGAGAGGAACGACCGGATGTTGACAAGGTAATCCTCCATTTTGGTTGCTATTCAGAGAATCAATTTGTTAATTATGATCATTATGATTATGGGAGTTGATTGATCATTTTCATGCAGGTTTACATCAATAAGAAAAAATATCATCATAAAGTGCTATTATATGCATTGGACCTTATTCCACAATTTGATGGAACTTTCAATTTTTATGTAAAACAAATGAAATAGAAGATGAAAGTAGATTAGTATGCTGAGCAAATGGGTTATTTTTGTAGGTTTATATGACGTTTGTGCAAGCATTGTATGGTGGTGGAGGATGGCCACTTAGTGTCTTCCTTTCACCTGATTTGAAACCTCTAATGGGCGGGACTTACTTTCCTCCAGAAGATAATTATGGGAGACCAGGATTTAAGACTATACTCAAGTGAGAGCATTTTGATTCTCCTCTTCCTCCTATTTGTTCTTTTTCATTGTGCTTGCTGCTCTTGGTGTTATATCGACCAATAAAAAATGCCTCAAAAAATTTAATTTTTCCTTGCTTTTGGCTCAGTGCAGTCAATGTAATCATTGCTCTGTTGTTTCAGAAAGGTGAAGAATGCTTGGGACAATAAGAGAGACATGTTGATTAAGAGTGGAGCATTTGCTATTGACCAGCTGTCTGAAGCGTTGTTAGTAACCGCAAGTAGAAATAAATTGCCAGCTGGGATTCAACAAAATGCTTTGCGCTTGTGTGCGGAGCAAGTATGATCTTATTGCAACTAGAGCTGTAGCATTTTTGTTGAAGGAAATATTACTTGTGAATGGACTTCTTAATCGCATAATTGACAAGAAAAAGAATTCCTTTCCTCCATTTTTAATCATGATCTTCCTGTCTTTTTTTTATTTTGGAGAGGTTAGATAATTTTACCATTCATTGATTGGCTTGATTGAAATTATGAGGTGGTTCTGACTAGGAATCTGTTACAAATCTTAATGGCTATATATATTTGTGTATAGCTATTGTGGACTATTATTTCGTTTCCTTTGAATTATTTACGTGGAATGTTGAGGACATCTCATAGATTTGACAAATTTATTGCTAGTATGCCATTTTTATCCGGTCTCTTGTATTTCATTTCCCTTGCAGCTTTCTCAAAGTTATGATGCCATTTATGGTGGGTTTGGATCTGCCCCAAAGTTTCCTAGACCAGTTGAGATCCAACTGATGCTTTACCACTCAAAAAAGATGGAGGATTCTGGGAAATTTGGTGAAGCCCAGGAAGACCTCAAGATGGTTTTCTTTAGCTTGAAATGGATGGCAAAAGGGGGCGTTCATGATCACATTGGAGGTGGCTTTCACAGATATAGTGTTGACGAACGCTGGCATGGTAAGTATTTTATTATTACAAAAGTTCCATTTCCTCAAAAATCTCTCGCAAAATTTTGAAGAGGAGAGATTGGTCAATCTAGGTGATTGGTTTTGTAAGGGATTTTCCCCAAATTCTGAAGTGCAGCTATTAGTATTACCATGATAAAGTCATTGAAGCTGTTGATTTGTTGCAGTTCCTCATTTTGAGAAAATGCTGTATGATCAAGGGCAACTTGTTAACGTTTACCTGGATGCTTTCTCCATTACCAATGATGTGTTCTATTCATTTGTATCACGGGATATTCTGGATTATTTGAGGAGAGACATGATAGGACCAAACGGTGAAATCTTTTCAGCAGAGGATGCTGATAGTGCTGAGCATGAAGGTGCTAAAGTGAAAAAGGAAGGAGCCTTCTATGTTTGGACCAGTAAAGAGGTATACCTTGTTTAGAGATTACTTCCATTTCATTTTTGATTGGTGGGATTCTCCTTTTTTCCGTGTGCCGAGCATACTCCCAATTTGTCATTATTAATGAAATGCTAACATCTGATAGATCCTGACATTTAGTGGTGCGATTTACAATATGAATGTGCTGCATTTTATTATACAAGATTATGCAAGTTGATATGGACATGTTTTGGTATGATAAACAAATAGTACATAGTTTGAGTCTACAAAAACTCTTCTCTTCCAAACTGATTTAGAAGAAATTTTCAAGTGGCATTGACATTCTACGGCCTGTATATATTTCTTCTGATTCATATTTTTCCTTCTGGTTTTTCTCTTTAAGATCAATGACATCCTTGGAGAGCATGCAGCTCTTTTTAAAGATAACTATTACATAAAGCCTCCTGGAAATTGTGACCTTTCTAGAATGAGTGATCCTCATAATGAATTCAAGGGGAAAAATGTGCTTATTGAATTAAATGATACCTCAGCACTGGCATCAAAACTCAGCTTGCCCATTGAAAAATATCTTGATATTCTGGGTGAATGTAAACGAAAGCTTTTTGATGCAAGATCAAGACGCCCAAGGCCACATTTGGATGATAAGGTATTCTGTGAATTGTTTAAATTTCTTTCTAATGTTTGGCTTCTTTCTTATTTTCATGCATTAACAGACCAGATTCTTGCTAGGTGATTGTGTCGTGGAACGGACTTGCAATCTCATCTTTTGCAAGAGCTTCTAAGATTCTAAAGAGAGAATCCGGGATAACAAAGTACCACTTCCCTGTCGTTGGCTATGATGTAAGATTTTCCATTTTTATGGTGTTGGAAATCGGAACTCTTTCTTGGACTGTATATATAACCAGTTAAATAATCATAATCTTAACACTATTCTGAAGAAAGTGCTTGGTATGACCGGCATGCTTATGATTCATAAGTTTGTATAATCCGAAGACATGTTCTATGCATTATTATTATTGAGAGGTCTAGGTTTTCATCTAAACATTCCCTTTATGTTTAGGTCCAAGATGAAGAATGAGAACTTGTTAATATTCCACTTGATTTAGTGCATGTTCACCTGGGTCAATGGGAGAATTTTATGTGCACTTGATGGTTTCCAAAATGTGCAGCCCTGTTTTCTACAACTAAAAAAGTATTTAGTCACTGTATTGTAAGGTCACCATATTACATAGTGTTTTTGCAATCATTCTAATCAACAACTTTAGATATTGGTATCTGGCACCTTTTTGGACTTCTAATTGTCTAGCAATTGAAATGGTGCTATTGGTGCATTTGGAACTTGAACTGATTCTTGGGATGATAATGGCGTGCGTTATATAAAATGTGACAATGTTCTGATTATGTGTGTATTTTATTGTGCAAATTCCAGCCTAAGGAGTATATAGAAGTTGCAGAGAAGGCAGCAAGATTTATTAGAAAGAACCTATACAATGAACAAACACGCAGGCTGCAACACTGCTTTAGGAATGGTCCATCCAAAGCACCTGGATTTTTAGATGATTATGCTTTTCTAATATCTGGGCTGCTGGATCTTTATGAGTTTGGTGGAAGGATTTACTGGCTAGTGTGGGCAACTGAACTACAGAACACCCAGGTAGAGACTGCAGGTTCATTTTCCTGTGATAAATATCAAATAATTTTTTGAATGTAATAGCAAATTTGCCTGGGAATATATTTCCAGGATGAATTATTTCTTGATAGAGAGGGAGGAGGCTATTTTAACACTCCAGGGGAAGACCCTTCAGTTCTCCTGCGGGTAAAGGAGGATCATGATGGAGCAGAGCCCTCAGGAAACTCAATTTCTGCAATTAATCTCATAAGGTTGGCCTCTATGGTGACTGGTAGTAAATCCAACTATTATAGGGAGAACGCAGAGCATCTTCTGGTAATGTTTGCTTTTCTGAAATGATTCTTCAGCTCAAATTATCATCTATTTTGTTAAGAGTTTTCAAAAATGCATTATACAGGCAGTCTTCGAGACGAGACTAAAAGATATGGCTATGGCAGTGCCTTTGATGTGTTGTGCAGCAGACATGATCTCACTGCCATCCCGGAAGCAGGTTGTCTTAGTTGGCCACAAGTTTTCTTCAGAGTTTGATGACATGCTGGCCGCTGCTCATGCATCATATGATCCGAACAAAACAGTAAGTGTAGAGATTTTAGCATTGACAAACTTACACATTCCTATTTCTTTGATCTTATTAGTTTTATGTGGTTTGATATATTTCCCTGCTGTAAATTATTGCAGGTAATTCATATAGATCCAACAAACAGTGAGGAAATGCAAATTTGGAATGATAATAATAGCAACATTGCGCTCATGGCAAAGAATAACTTTGCTGCTGATAAGGTGGTAGCGCTGGTGTGTCAAAACTTCACCTGCAGTCCGCCAGTTACTGACCCCAAGTCTCTTGAAGCTTTGCTTGCCAAGAAGCCTGCTGCTGTATAGAACTTTGGTTGGTAAAGAATAACAGCAGAAATTGTAGCCGGATGTTTTATAGACAACACGCATAATTTCCCTCTGGTTGGGGATAATGCAATAGTTAGGGGTAAAACTGGCGAAGATCAGATCATTATGATTACTGCTTTAGATATGCTAGTTTTCTATGTACACAGCATATTGTTTATCTAGTGACGGCAGTAGAAAGAACTTCAGTTACAGTGCCCTTTCAGTGTATAAAAGGGTATTGTGAGAAAAGAAAAGAGTCCCCATTTGTGGTTGTAGAAAAGTATGGTTAATTAATCACAAAACACCACATTAATCACAAAACACCAACAAAAAAGAACTGTTAATTGTATGCTTTTAGTCAAAGTATATACAGATGAAGATAGAAATTGGGAAAATTACGTCGGTGTGTTGGAGTTTTATCGTCTTCTGAGGCAAAAAGCCAGAAAGCAGATGGCAACATTTGGCGGGAAAATTGTGCCCCATGATCCATCGCCCACCCATCTTTAATTTTCGAAGCATCTAGGCGAGGTTGAATGAGTTTATTGCACTGTTAGTATCATAATTTTGATCTATATTTTAAAATAATATTATAATTATAATTTTTTTGCTTTTTAATCTCTTAAATTCTATTTTAATTTCAGTTTATAGTCACTTAATAATAATTTTTTGTGAAATTAATTTGACGTGTCAGCCGGTTGACATGAGCCAAAGTTATTATTCAGTTGATACGTCAGATTAATTTCACCAGAATTATTAAGTGACCATGAATTGAAACTAAAATAGAATTTAAGGGATTGAAAAGAAAAAAATAAAATTATAGTACTATTTTGAAATATGGATCAAAGTTATGATACCAACAGTGCGTGAATAGAGCCTAGAGGGTGTCAGTTAC
>CATIWM010164685.1:0-11852 GCA_949671775.1 Mallotus repandus | reverse complement strand
TGCGAACCGCACCCGGCCTTAACCAATGCCTTGATCACATCCTAGACAGGTTAATTAGGTGACCTACAGTTACATCAAACCATACAATTGTGTCGTTTATAATCTTAAATAAATAGGCGAACAAAACTCACCATATAGTATGGCAATGTGAGATATAGCAACGCAAAAAACGAATGTCATAGTATAACAAACAAAAAATGAATCAAATTATAATTTCTTAAATTATTAGTTGTATACCCGCGCGCGTTGCACGACTACTTATTAATAAATTATTTATTTATATTTTAATATATTTTATTAATAAAAAATCAAATTATAGGATATATAAATAATAAAATTTACATATAATGTTTATATAGATTGAAAAATAATCTAAAAATTTTTAGTATAATAAATTTCTATTAATGGTAAAATAAATAGTATAAAGGTTTACACTAAGGTTTAATGATGTTCTGCATAAAGTTTTAAAAGTGAATACTGAAATATAAGATTAGTTATAAATTAATCGTCAATCTGCGCATTGTGCAGACTGCAATTAATACATATTTAAATAAATACATTAAAAACATTAAATTTAAAAAATAGTTAAAATAAAAATTTAAATACAATTAAAAATTATTATAACTATAAAAATATTAAATTGAATTGTCAAAATTATTAAATTTTATTCTATTAATAAATTATAATTTAATTTAAATTTTACATTGAATATAAAAAATAAATAATATATGTATAAAAATTTGAATTGTACCCTATACAAAAATAGTCAAAATACTTACCGATATTATCTCTATGAACGGTTTTTCAAATGCACATTATTTTTCAATCAACATAATATACACATTGCTAACCCATCAGCATGATAAAAATAACATTTCTCGGACACATTATTCTGATATTAAACAATAAAATTCAAAATTAGAAGATAGCAATTATCAACACTAAATATACAGCGAGCATAAAAGAAAATAAATAGACATATTATAATTTGTCATCGATTCACTTACTACTAAACCTAGTAAGAGATGAAATTTTTACCTCTTTTTGATGCTCCTCATTCCTCAGTTTCCTCTCTAGCTTTACACTGTCATACTTAAATTATATCAATGATTTCCAATAATTTTTATAAAGTCTAAAATTATAGGAATTAAATTCAGTTAATGATTGATATTAGATAAGTTTATTTTGGAAGAGATTGTTATTGATATGTATATATGTATACTGCAGTATTAAAGTAATAGGACTATTTAATGATAATATTAATTAAAAGATAAAAATTGATTGAAACTCACTCTCCTCTTCAATATTCAAATATTATGAATTTTATCATTTTTTAAATATTTTTTTGTAGGTAAATATTATGAATTCCTAGAATTGGACACATCAGTCAAAATAAAAAAATACTGAATAAAAAAAATTGTAGGGAGCTCAGTATTTAATGGATATATAGATTTAATTTTTGTTACCATAATTTTTCAGTTATAATAGGATTAGTTTTTAAAATTATTATATTAGTGTCAGAGTATATATATAATTATTTTAGTTGAAAAATAATACTAAATAACTATTATATTATTATACTTTTATTTTTTTTTAAAATAAAATTTTTAATGATTCGAATAAAATATTTAAATGATTTAAGGTAAAAATATATGATATATAAATATCTTTAGAATTTAAGCAGTATTGAGATATGTATAATATTATTTTAGTTACAAAATAATACCAAATAAATATGGTAAATATTTTATTTTTAATAAAAAATTAAAATTTTTAATAATTTGACACGTTAGTTTTTAAAGTGAATACTAAAATATCTTTTAAAGTGAATATTCAAATAAAAAATTTGTTAAAATTTTGGCTTAATGACTTTAAGGTTCAAGATTTAATATATATATATATATATATATATATATAGATTCACTCCACAATAAAATAAATAAATAAAAATTAAATATTTATTCTTAGATAATCACTTCAAAAATAGGATTTCCACCTTTCAAGGACTATTCAGATGTAAACCCTTTGAATTGTGTACAGTTAGCAAAACTAATTAAATTTGATTTAATTTTTACAACTTGAACTTGTTTAATTATACTTTTATTACTTGCGACTGTCGACTCAACGTCTATAAAAATTATTCATATTTTATTCAAAACTGCCAAACCCATTTATAATTTACCATTCAAATAAAGGATTATGTGTAGCGGGTACCCAACAATTGAAATTCATTATTTAAGGTAGTATGGCAGGATAGACAGTCTTTATAAATAAAAATTAAGCCGATTTTGAGAATATGAATATTGTTGACAATAATTAACAATAATATAATTATATGTAAAAGAAATATATTTTTTTAATAATGTATGTTGTTAGTTTGAATTCTATTGAATCAAAATTTAAATTCGAGTTTTATATATAAATAAAGGGATGTTAAAAGTATTTTACTCAAGACTTACCATATTTAAATTTTGAAATAATCATAACTGTTATAACCATTAGAAATTAGAATTTAAAATTTTAAAAAAACTTTTTAAAAATAATTAAAAAAAGAGAAATATATAGCTTATTTAATAAAGTAGTATTTAATAATAAAATAGTAAATAATCTTTTACGGAGAGGAAAGGAAATAAAAAAGGAATAACTAAAAAAATATAGTGTAATTGAACGCTTTTTCACTTTTAGATCTGAATTTTTTAGTCACATTTTAACATCTTATAATATCTATCGTTAGTAAATTTAAATTAAATTTATTAATATCATTAACTATAATAACATAAATGCTAACATGCTATAATGAATACTAACACATCACGATGAATACTACTGTGATGATATGAATGTCAATATTAGTATCTACGTGGATATTTATATTATCACATTTATCTATGCTTTCAAATTTATAAACAGTAGATATTGTAAAATATTATAGTATTAAAAAAATCACATGTTTAAAAGTAAGAAAGCGCAATTTTTTTTTTTTTTTATCCCTAAAAGAAAGGGATTCAGAAAAATAGAAGTTAATGCCTAAACAGTAAACACTGTTAAGTAATAAATAGACAGGTAGAGCACAATACCTGAGGCTGAGGCAAGGGATAAGGTGGTAAAGCGAGCATGTGATCACGTGGATCAGAATCCAAGAGCCAATGGAGTGACAGAGGAAATGAAGGGTAGGGCCAAGTAGACAGTGGAATATTTGGTAAATCACAGCCGTCAATGTCAAAATCAGAAGCACAGCTGGATGCTTTGGAAACACAGCTGTCCTTGCATTACTGGACGAAAAGAATATTACTTGTCCCAATAACTTGCATTAGAGAATTGCCAAATGAAAATGATTCTTTCCCCTCTCTCTCACTTCAGCTCTCAACTCTCAGCTATGCCCTCTTTTCCATTTGCTAATTAAACAGCTCGATTCCTTCCTTCAGTCTCCCTCCCTCTCTCTTGCTCTAACATTAATGTTCTTTTTTATAATTTTTTTATTTTGTTTTAGAAAGCAATTCAACTAAACCAACAAATGTTGATTTTGTTAATAATGTTAATTAGTGATAAATAAAATGTCTCTAAAATTAGATATTGTTTAATATCATCATATAATATTTTATTTTACTAATATTAAGTTAAATTATAACTTAAAATTATATTTCCTGAAAAAAATAACTTAAAATTATATATCATTATTTGCAAATTTGTCAAAATTAATTTATAATGTCGTGTTAATTGTTAAATAAACAAATAAAAATGTGATTGATTTATTAAATACTAGTCTCAAACGTTTAATTTGTTTACATCAATTGAAAAAACATAATATCATAATACGATTCGCTAACATAACAAGTCTCGCAAGCTATTGAATTATCGAATACAAAACACTTCATTGAAAACTAAATACAATTTAAAAATGATTTTTTTTTGGAAAAAAAATGACATTGTAGCTACTAAGTTCCATTATTTTTGTTTTATTTTGATGCTATTTTGATGGATACACAGACACATCCTTTATTCATAATTATATATGTTCATTTTAAATATATATATACGGTATATTATTGCCTCTCACGAATAATTTAAGTGATAAAAAATGTGGATATTATGTTGAAAAAAGTAGAGATAGAATTTCCATTCTCTCATTTATTCTTTTGTAATGTTAGAATTTAACCACTTAATCTAATTGTTAAAAAACTCATACATTATTGCTCATTTTTACAACTGAGAAAATTAAATTAAACCTTAATTCATTTTATACTAAAAAGCCAACACCTCAAATGCAATTGTTTAGGCATAAACAAAGAGAATTCAATGACACCTCATTGACAATTACATGACAACAACAACAACACTTTCAATACAATACATATACATATGTGTTAAATAAAAATTAGATAGCAAGTGCAACATTTTTGGGTTTGATAGTGAAATCTTATTTGAAAATGTTGATGAAAATGATAGAGACTTAGATGCATGCCATTTTAGCTTCCAATAATCAATAATGCCTTCAATAATTGATGATCTCTTAAGTTTAATTAACAAAACTATAACATATTCAACTCATAATTCACACATAATTTCCCCTCACCAACAATCCCCTGGTAGGTAAGCGAGTCCAATTACAAATTACACTACCAAAATTTAATGTGTTGGGCTAGCAACTCATTCACTATTAATAATCGTATACCTGTTATTAATATATATATATATATATATATATATATATATATATTATTAATTATTATTATTTTATCGTTAACTGCTCAATTTTATCATATGACTACTTAACTTTATTGTTGAATTTTAGTGTTTAATAAAGTGAAAAAACACGTATATCTAACTATGAACGTCTCACCTATAATAAATTTAAAATACGTGTATCTAATATATATAATAATAATAATAATAATAATTATTATTATTATTATTATTTTATCATTGACTACTCAATTTTATCCTTTGATTACTTAACTTTATTGTTGAATTTTAATATTTAATAAAGTGAAAAAATACATGTATCTAACTATAGCGTCTCATCTACAATGAATTCAAAATTTTTTTTGAGATATTGCAAATCCACAAAATCTTATAATTTTAAGATATAATCTGAAAGCATTAATTTAGATTCTGTCGATATTTTATATACATTTTTATAAATATTTTACTATTAAAAATTTTTAATATATAAATTTAAATATTGAGTAGCTAAATGATAAATATACTTTTTATAATATGAAAAATTTATGAATTCGATTTGGGATGATTGCAGGAGTAAAATTTTCATAATTTGTTAAAAAAAATCAATTATTACTGATAAATATAAATAGAACCTCCAGAGGGATAAAAATTTTATAAATTTCTGATTTATCTCAATTTTTCCCTCTCAAATTTGACTTAGAAAAGAAAAAGAATTAGAGTTGTGGTTGGACATTAACTGCTTATTTAATTTAATTGGGTGAAGATAAAACTGCATCACTTAAAAGTTTTTATTTAAACCGCGAAATTACGTTATGATAATTAAATTTAAACACATTCAATAACACTAACAAAAGCGCTTAAGCACATCCAAACTTACATCATACGCGCAACAGAAGGAGCGTGAAATGCACTTTCCAGAAATAGAAAAATACGCGCATGATACAGAGTGGATTTTGTAGCATTCCTGCTAGCAGTTTCCATAAACTGGTCACTTTCTTCTTTCCTTTTTTTATAAAAAAGAAGACACCACACCACAAAAATTTTCATGAGATCGCTAGTATATAGATAGCCTATTCACACCCATTTGCCCCCTTCGCTAATGCCCTCTCTCTCGCACTCGCACTCACAGGGAGAGAGCCAGAACGACAACCCTGTTTCATCATTTTCTTGAAAAAGGAAACAAAACCCATCGTTCTATTCAAGAATCAAAGAACAAAGAACACGAAAAACACCAGCAAAGCTCTGTTTTCTTTGTTTTCTTTTCCTGTTCTTTTTCGCATTTGTTCTGGTTTTATTATCATTGATTGATTCTTTGCCTCTTCGCTTTCCATTTTCGGTTTCACTTCCTTAAATGTCATTCAATATTCTATAAAAACCCACACCCGTATCCCTCATTTCACAGTACGCGAGTTCTTGTTTCGAAAAAATGGGTTGTTTCCGATTACGCTCCGCCGTTCTGTTCTTTGTAGTTTGCATTCTGTCTTCCACGTTTTGCCTCGGGATTCGTATCGTGCCGGGGAAGGAAATGAATGGCGGAGATCATTTTAATGGTAATCTTGAAGTACTGGGCGGGAGTGGTGGTATCAATAGTTTCCGATTTACTGAAGCGCCGGACTACCGTAACGGAGTAGACTGCCCAGTTCCTTTGAGCAATTACAAGCAACAGTTTGTCTCTTCTTGTGACCCGTCTTTGGTTCACATAGCAATGACGCTAGATTCAGAATATCTACGCGGCTCAATCGCCGCCGTTCATTCAGTGCTCAAACACGCTTCCTGCCCGGAAAACGTGTTTTTCCATTTCATTGCGGCTGAGTTCGACCCGGCGAGTCCGCGATTTCTGAGCCAACTCGTGCGGTCCACATTCCCGTCACTCAATTTCAAGGTCTATATATTCAGAGAAGACACGGTCATCAACCTAATCTCGTCTTCGATTCGACAAGCACTAGAAAACCCATTAAATTACGCTAGAAATTACCTCGGTGACATTATTGATTCTTGCGTTGACCGAGTTATATATCTTGACTCGGACATTGTTGTTGTTGATGACATACAGAAGCTGTGGAGCACAGCTCTTGATGGGTCAAAGGTGATAGGAGCACCTGAGTATTGTCATGCGAATTTTACTAAGTATTTCACAGATGGGTTTTGGTCTGACCCAGTTCTCTCCCGGGTCTTTTCGGGCCGGAAGAGGAGACCCTGTTACTTCAACACTGGGGTGATGGTTATGGATTTAGTGAAGTGGAGAGAGGGCAATTACAGGAAGAGAATTGAGAACTGGATGGAGATACAGAAAAAAAGGAGGATATATGAGTTGGGTTCGCTACCACCTTTTTTGCTAGTGTTTGGAGGTGATGTGGAGGGGATTGATCATAGATGGAATCAGCATGGTTTGGGTGGTGATAATGTGAGGGGGAGTTGCAGGGCATTGCATCCTGGTCCTGTTGGTTTGCTGCATTGGAGCGGGAAAGGGAAGCCTTGGGTTAGACTTGATGCAAAGAAACCATGTCCACTTGATCATCTTTGGGAGCCCTATGATCTATACAAAGTTGTTCACCATGAGAGTGACGGGAGCAGAGAGGAGTGAAGGCCCATCTGTTTTTGAGTTCTTCTCAATCTACATTGATGGGTTACTCTAGCTACCTGTAATGGTGGTGGTGATGACGATGACGATTCTTTTACGCATTTGATGAAATTCTTTCCTAGAGGTGTACAGATTAGAAATTGGGCAGATGAGGATGGGATTGATTATGGGTAACGATATGATGAGGGGATCTGATGCTTTGTATTATTTTTTGATTTGATTTCTTGAAATTTATGTGCTTGCATTACATATTTAGGAGTTCCATTGCTGTGGAACAATTTTGGTGGGTTGATTTCTTTCTTTCTTTCTTTATTTATTTGTATGTAATTGAAATTTTCCATTGATGATAGAAAAAGAATAACAGCATACAGTTGTTCATTTCATTCAATTCATTGTTTCAATTACTTTTGATCTGAAACTTGTTGTTTTTATTTTAGTGGCTATTACTGGTATCCAGTTAGCAAAGTTATCATTGAAATCAAAGATTTATGATTTCCACAAAAGCACAACTCGCACTCACAAGATGCACAATCTTGCAAAAAAGCCAAAAGAACGAAAGAAAAGCAATGGATTTGTGTCCATTTCATCAGGCTCTCACTCACGGGACAGGAGCATTTCTTTGGACATTAGCAGAGGCTGACATACACATAATTTTCAACTACTTTCAAGGTCCCACAGTCATATAGACTCATAGCTACAAAATTCTTTGGTGCAATTTATTCGTTTGATTCCTATTGGAGGTGGCTTACACGTTGATAATTCAATTAAACCCTTTAAACCATCTAATTGACCTTGACTGCTGCCTTTAACTATATTCGTTTACACTTGTCTTGCCATTAGCTTCATAGGAGGTGATTTGATGCCATGTAAGTTTGTGTGTTGAAGCCACCTGCCTCCTTCAGCCGTCATGGGGCAGCTTCTGTATTATGTAAGAATAGTATTTGGACTTGGTAAGCCATGGTTTAGCTTGACGTAAACGTGTTGCCTTCGTTTGTGCTTTTCGGTTTGAAGTATAAGAATGAGAAAGTTCTAATGTTTTCACCAGATGGTTTTGAGGTGGTACGCGAGGCATAGACTTTTCTATTTTAATTAATGCTTTGTGATGGCTAATGTGGAATTCTGGAATATGAGTATTAATTTTTGCTTTTCAAACCCTTTTCTTTTCTTTTTATTAAGAAGTTAAATAATTTAAGTAATTATTAGATCTGAAGGTGATGATTGGTTCTACCAGAAAAATAAACAAGTAAGGTATCATATGCTTTGTTTGGAACGTGGTTGACACTCTAGTTTATGTACAGGTCAAACAAGGTATGGGTTGTAATTGGATGTGATGGGAATTAAACAAATCATTACTCCCCAATCTCTTTAATCTATAATCAATCCATTTTCCTCAATATATATACATATTGCTTTCTAATTTTATTTAAAATTAATATTGTGCTGTTAAATATTTTATAAGTCACAATTATTGGAAGTTGAACAATTTAGTGACATCAATTTTGTTTAAAATATTGATAAATTAAAGTTGGATTGTTACCTCCTTTTCCCGTCTCAAATGGTACTAGAGCCCGCACCCCGAGTTCAAAAAAAAAAAAATTCATTAGTAGCTATAATTTGTAAAACTTAATAAAGTAGTATTCTAAACATATTAGTTTTCATAAATGCATATGGATCATCCACTATTTTTTTTCCCCCTTTCTAAAAATTTCCAAAATGCGAGAGATGTGTTGAGGACTGTCCTTGCCAAAGATAGATAGGTTACATTGTATTTTGAGGGCAGTCTTAGCTTTGTATGAAAAGGGTCTTGAAAATGCTGCTAGACTTGCTTGAAGAAAGCATAATTATCCTCCAAGGTTTCTACGGATCCTCGTGACATCCTGGCCTGTAATTTTGAATGCTTTCTTCAGAATATTATCTGGAATTGAGGGATTTGTTCTGAAAGCAGCAAGAGAAGCTATTTGGGCTCCAGGGTTCTGGCTATTAAACCCAGAAATAGCCAGCGCTGGTTTCATAGGATCAGAATTAGACAAAAAATGAATCAGCCCTTTTGGAAACACAAATGACTCACTGGCCCGTAACTGTTGGGTGTACAAATTATAAGAACTATCGGCAAAGCCCACAAGAATTGAGCCCATTAAGCATATGACAACTTCCGAAGCCCGTGGGTGCGAATGAGGTGGCACGATTCCACTCGGCCCGATATCAACCCGGGCCAAAGCTAGGCCCAAGGTGTTTATCCCTGGCAAGTTCGCAACACTGGCGAGTGTGACATTGAAGCCGAAAAGGTTGGCTCCTGTGTCACCAGCCTTGGAAAGCACTGATGTGGTGAAACTGGCAGCGGTTGCCAGGTTTGGGTTGATACAAGGTACACCATTCAAGTAAAAACTAGCTTTTGTATCAGCAATGCAATAATCTTGAAGTGGGTGTGGGTCTGGTTTGGCAAGGCCCAGTAGAAGGGCCAGGTTGAGGAACATTAGGAGGAAAGTAGAGGAATTCATTATGAAAATTTAATTGGGTGTGTCAGTTTGAGGTGAATTTGGCATGAGCTAATAGGTATTATGTTTATATAGTGGATGGTAGATGGTGATGTTTTGGTAAAGATTAAAGAATGTATGTACATTGATGGAATAGGAGATGATTGAGTAGCTTAAGAGCATTGAGGAGGAAATAGCAAGGCAAGCAAAGTAGTTTAAGGTTTGGTTGGCTCCCACATGAGTATTAATGTGGTGAAAAGTACTGACTGAATTGAGAGTCTATCAAAGCAAAAACATTTATCTCCTTTATCTTCTCTTTTTGGGAATTTTTCTTATTTAATTATTATTTTTAATAGAGATATAATTAAATTAATACATTTTAAAAAGAAGGGTATACATTATTAAGCTTCTAATTCTATAGGAGTTCAATTAATTTGACACTAATATCATTTAGTTAAAGCATAACATAATAAAAAATCAAGAACATTTGAAAGAAAGTCTTTAATATATAAGTTTTTTAAGTATTTCATCCTAAAATTATAATCTAGTTTAATTTCCACATACTTTAGAAAATATCATTAATATAATTAAACTATAATTTTTAATATTTTTCAATTAACATTAATAATTTATATTATGATAATAAAAAGTTAAATGTTTTGAGAGATTATTAATAACCTAAAAAACTTGTAATTTAAAATAACTAAAAAGTGAGCTTATAATTCTAAAATTAATATATATATAACATTGTTATGTAGTAGGAAAAAAGCCAAGATGTTCGCACACTGTACAGCTTAAAAGAATAATTTATCGTACTATTAGACCAACAACTAGGTAAGGAGCGAAAAAAAAAAAAAACATTGGATGAATAAGCTGGCACGCGTCTAAAAAATATTTAATATATGAGTATTTAAATAAAAAAATTATAATTACGGAAATTTAGGTTGGGATAAGTATAATTTGAATCTTAATGATTTTGTCTTTTGACAAAATAGTTTTATATTTTTTTGATATTTAAGTATATTGTGTCTCACATTTTTTTACATTTTAGTATCCTTCTAATTAATGTTATTATTATTTTATGAGAAAAAATTAATATAATATTAAATTTTAATGATAAATTTATTCTATATATAATTTTTTATTAATCTAACTAATTAGTTATTTTTAAAAATTTTGTAAATTTATTTTAAAATTTATTTATTTTATTCATATTTAAATTAAAATACATCTATTTTTTTATGAGTTTATTGTAGTTAGTTGAATGATATATTACTCGGTATATGATTTTAACATTGAAAATACATATTATTTTTATATTAAAGCATATATTTTAAATAATATTTGTTAAAATAATATTAAAGTATAAAAAATACGAAATACATGATACCTAAATGCCAAAAAAAAATTATATAATTGGTTTTGCCAAAAGGTAAAACTATATGAATCAAAATTGTATTTATTCCATTGAGATTTTTTTTAATAAGTTAAACAATATTTTTTAATTTAAAAATTATATATAAAAACATTTTAATGATACTAAACTTGTTTTCAAAGGTATAAAATAATGAGCTCTAAATTTATTGAAGGCAAATGTAAAAAAAAAAAAGTACAATCTTTATAAATATGAAAAAATAACACCAACGTTGCATCAGCTTGTAAGGAATTAATAATTTTCAAAAAAAAAAAAAGCTTGTAAGGAATTAATATCATTTAACCTAAATTTTAAGTTTGAATTTTAATATTTATAGTTGCGTTAAATAAATTATTAAAATATTATATATAGACTATAAATTTTTTTTTATATAACCCATGGGAGGAAATTCCTCCTCCCTAATGATGTATCAACTTTTAAAACTCACTAATTAATAAAATAAAATAATTTAATTTTTTAAAAATCTCTTATATAGATGAAAAGATAAAATAATATTTATACGTTAAATAAATGAAATTATAAATATACAATGACATTATATAGGGAAATAGTATATGTCACGGCACGCGTCGCAGGCTGCGACATATTATTTTTATATTCTTAATTTTTTTTAAATTGATTATTAAATTTTTTTTATAATTTACATGTGTTTAAATTCTTATACGACTGATTCATCCAT
>CATIWM010164636.1:0-18059 GCA_949671775.1 Mallotus repandus | reverse complement strand
TTTTTTTTTTTGAGAAAAGAAAGACGTAACTTCCAATCCTGAACAAAACACGTCTTTTAACTTTATGTCATGTTTTGTCCAATTACCAAAAGACCATTATACAAAACACCACTTAATACTTAAATTTTAACGAATTGGCATGGAGGGATTTACACCTGATAATTGTCTCTTAAATACTACACTAATCATCACCATGTGTACAACAATAACAATTATCAATTACTTAAATTATATGAATCAATATTAGAAATTAAAATTTCTAACAGATAAGTCCAGTTCATAGTTTACAAAAAAAATTCAATTGTTCTAAGAGTACTTTAAAATTTATTACTAAATGCACCAACCCATGTGAGAAAATACACAAAATCGTCAAAAGAAAATATGTTTGATTAATGCACGAATTGATTAAAAATTTTTAGCGTATAAATTTTAAAAAGTACACATCTTGCTGTTTTCTTTTATTTTTTTATTTTTTATTTTCAAGTTAATTAAAAGCCTAAATATGATAATCCGGCTAACTCTTTATTAAAAACAGGTTTAGTAGCAAGTAATTTTCTTTTTTTTTAACTTTATTGCTTCTATTGGATATATATATATATAATTTTTGTTTTTGTTATGTGTATATATATAATTTTGTCGATGGATATGCAACTTGTCAATGGCTACACTATCAAAAGGAAAAAAAAAATTTCGTTGGTCCACCGCTGTGACTTTGGTCCTTTACCAATTTGTCATGCTATAAGTGTGTATGATTGTATTTATATGTTATCGGCAAATGTGTGTGTGTATATATATATATATATATATACATATATATATATGATGTTAAAACTTTTTAATTTTTGTTATCTTAATGTTTGTATTAATTTTTTACAATTATCTAAATCGGAAAAAAAATTTAAATTGATGTTTTTAACAAATTTTATAACTTTCAGATGTGTTCAAAAGTTATAAAGTTGAGGTTAAAATTTAACTCAGTAAAAGGATTAAATTTGATCGTGATAGTGAATATTATGACAGATATGACAATTCAAGTGAACAACATTTAGGACCGTAACCGTTTACTAAATTCCTAGAGTAATGTTGGATTTTTTTCACAGTACACTATGTCTAGTTCACCCAGTATAAATGGTGTTACCAAAAGACGAAATAGGATCCATAAGAATATGGTGAGAAGTATATCTATTGTTAAGATTTGATTTAGCTTAATTTCAGTGATTGTGTATCAAACCTTCTATTTAGAGAAAGTCATTTGTAATTCCTTTAATGTAGTAATTAGCCATTGATTTAGGTTGTTCATTTGTTAATATCTTCATGTAAAAGCAGTATGTAAACAACCTTTGTACTGATGTTTTGTTTATATGAAAAACATATTTCTTTCTCAAGTTTAATTTTCATGGTATCAGAGCATATGATCCTATCAGCTCTATAAACACATACTTTCACAAATTTTATGGATGATACTGCTATTGACAGTGATAACAGCAGTAATCATTCATCAAGCAACACATCTTCTCAAAACAGTTCAGAAACCTCTGATCACATTACGGCTACATCAGTTATTGATCCCTCTGATCCTCTTTTTCTTCATGCTTCTTATCATCTAGGCATGGTTCTTGTCTCCAAATTTCTAGATGGAACCAATTACGTTATGTGGAAGAGATCTATGTTGGTGAGTCTTAGTGCCAAAAACAAGCTAGGATTCATCAACTATTCAAACACCAGATGAAAATAGTCCAAAACACTCTTTATGGCAGTGTTCAAATGACATGGTTCTCTCCTGGATCTTGAACTCTTTAAGTCAAGAACTTACAAACAGTGTACTTCACGTAGAGACACCCTTAGAAATTTGGACAGATCTTTAAGAGCATTTTTCTCAAGGTCATTTTTCTCATTATTATCAAACTTAAAGATCTATTGTTGAATTGAAACAAAATCAAGATTCCATTTTCTCTTATTTTACGAAGATGAAAATGTTGTGGGATGAGTTAATCTATTACCGCCCTTTAATCATGTACACATGCAGCGGACAAAAGGATTTAAAGGAAAAAGAAGACAAGTTTAAGTTGGGTCAATTTTTTATGGGATTAAATGAAACCTATTATGTTATTTGAGGTCAGATCATGTTAATGCAGCATTTACCAACAATCAAAAAGGCATATGCACTTCTTTGTGAAGAAGAAAAGCAACGAGGACTTACTGAGGCCAAGGGAATTGATATTGTCCATGCCATGAATGTCAAAAGTTATTAATCATAAGAAAATGCTTAACGACAAACTAGACAATGGTCATCTTCTTATTCCAAATCACAAAAGTCACAGGGATCTAAAAAATCTCTTCTCTGCACATATTGTGAGGGTACAACTCATAGTAGGGATCGTTGCTACTACTTAAATGGCTTTCCTGTCTGTCACAAATTTCATGGAAAAGATGTTCAACCTTTGAATTGAAGTCGAAAACCTGCTGCATACCAAATCAGTGGTGAAACACACATGGACACAGTAAACATATCAACTGATTACTCTCTCCAATTTACTCCTGAAGAACTTGCTCAAATAAAAGCTTTCTTTAAGAACGGTAAAAATCATACTCGTGCAAACTACACAGGTATTTATGCACCTTTTTGCTCATCTTCTAGCAAACAAAAGACAGATTTAAATCAGTGGACTATCGATAGCGGTGCAATAAATCACATAGCCAACTTCATAACCAATTTCACTCCATTATCTTCACAAGTTGCTTTACCCAATGGCTCTTATTCTAAAATAACTGGAATTGGTTCCACTCACCTCTCAAATCATCTGCATATTAAAGATATATTATGTGCACCATTTTTTCACGTTAATTTATTGTCAATGAGCAAACTTATAGCTGCCTTGAATTGTTCAATTCAATTTTTCCCTACTTTTTGTATATTGCAGGACCTAGCTTAGAAGAACATGATTGCTTTGGGGAAGCAACTTAATGGATTGTACTACTTTGTTCCTTCAGTGAAGTCCACATCAACCTTTCTTCCAATCACTTATTATATTGACTCAACTACTAACATTGCCTGGCACAAGCGATTAGGACATCCCTCCACACCACCCTCTAAGTTTTTAAGCAATATTATTCCCTCATTTGCATTTGATTCTCATCATTTCTGTGAAACTTGCCCTTTGGCAAAGCAAACTCGTTTACCATTTTATTCAAGTTCTATTCAAACTTTGCATTCTTTTGACCTTATTCATTGTGATATTTGGGGACCTTTTCGCACTGCAACTCACACTGGGGCACATTACTTTTTAACCATAGTAGATGATTTCACATGCTTTAGTTGGATTTTTTTTTTTATGAAATTCAAATCAGAAACACAAGGCTTGCTTAAAACATTCATATCTTATGTCAATACCCAATTCAATTGTCAAGTTAAATGCATTAGATGCTATAACGGTGCAGAATTTGTGTCCATAAAGCCTTACCTCTCCACTTTAGACATTTCATTTCAGAGCTCATGTCCATCTACGCCCTAACAAAAAGGTGTCGTTGAACGAAAACATAGGCACCTTTTAAATGTTAGCTAAGCTTTCAGATTTGATGCTAATCTTCCTTTACAATTATGGGGGGAAAGTTTGCTCACTGCAACTTATCTTATTAATCATTTTCCCACTCTCATTTTACAAAAGAAATCTCCATACGAATTGTTGTATAACAAGCCACCAAATTACTCTCACTTAAGAGTTTTTGGATGTCTTTGTTATCCAACAAATCTACACCCTTCAAATAAATTTTACTCCCGAGCTAGAAAATGCATATTTGTAGGTTATCTTGTTGGACAAAAAGCTTATCGCTTATATGATCTACATACTCACCAATTTTGTTTACACTGTGATGTCATTTTTCATGAATCAGTTTTTCTATTTTCTACTTTTGGAACATCATCGAATAATCTACCACCACCTGTGCTACCAGATTATACCCATGAATCTAATCCACTTATGTCCAGTTTTCTTCTTCAACTACATAAACCAATATACAGTCACCATCTCCTCCTTCCATATCATCACCTTCTTCATCACCATAACCTAATCCACCTCCTCTTCGATGAAGTAACCGTGTCAAGTAGCCATCTGTCCTCCTTCGTGATTTTCATTGTGGACAAGTTAGTACAATACCATCAATTGCAACTTCAAATTTAACATCTTCAACTAAGTCAGGTACTCAATATCTTTTAAGTAATTATATTTCTTATGATTCTCTGTCGCTTACCCATAAACACTTATGCTTCTTATGCTCAGATTGTTTTGGATCCAAAGTGGAGAGAAGCAATGAAACATGAACTTGATGATCTCACTTAATAAAAAACCTGGTCATTAGTTCCTTTGCCTGTTGGTCATCATCCAATTGGTAGCAAGTGGGTCTACCATATCAAATATAATTCCAATGGCACAATTGAATCCTATAAAGCCCGCCTAGTTGCAAAACATTTTTCTTAACAATAAGGCTTGGACTACACTGAAACATTTGCTCCAATAGCCAAATTAATAACTGTTCGATATTTGCTTGCTATTACTGCTGCCAAAAATTGGCCATTATATCAAATGGATGTGACTAATCCATTTCTACATGGTGACTTAGTTAAAGAAGTCTACATGACTCCACCATCGGGTCTTTGTTAACATGAGGAGAAACTTGTATGTAAACTACATAAAACTCTCTATGGGCTTAAACAAACACCTCGAAATTGGTTTGCAAAATTTTCAAGTGCTATTAAGAAGGCTGGTTTTGTTCAATCACACTTGGATTACTCATTGTTTATAAAGATAAAAGGCTCATCTACAACTATGGTCCTTATCTATATCGATGACATGGTGATTATTGGAAATGATGAAGATGCAATACACAATCTCAAGAAATTTCTTCACGAGCAATTTCACATCAAAGATCTCAGTACACTTAAGTTTTTTCTTGTGGTTAGAAGTTGTAAGGTCCAAAACAGGTATCGTTATCTCTCAGCGAAAGTATACCTTAGACATCATTAATGATGTTGGCTATTCAGGTGCTCATCCTTCAAAGTTTCCCATGGAAATGAATTTGAAGCTCACAAATCATGAAGGTGATCTTCTTCATAATCCAGCTCGCTATAGGAGATTAGTTGGACAATTGATCTATCTCACTATAACAAGACCTGACATTACATACTCAGTTAACATTTTGAGTCAATTCATGGAAGCTCCGAGAAAAACACATTGGGATGCTACTCTTTGGGTTATTAAATATCTGAAAGGAAGTCCTGGTCTAGGTTTATTGTTTCCATCCAATAACTCTCCTACTTTAAAAGCTTATTGTGATGCAAATTGGGCAAATTGCCCCATGACAAGAAGATCAACGACAAACTATTGTGTGTTCTTGGAAAATTCATTGATCTCTTAGAAGGCAAAGAAGCAGAAAACTGTTTTAAGATCATCTTTAGAAGCTGAATATAGATCCATGGCAACTGCAACTTGTGAATTAACTTGGCTAAGATTTATGCTTAATGACATACAAGTCTCTGTAGGACCAGCAAAGTTGTTATGTGATAATTAAATTGCTTTTCACATAGCAGCAAATCCTGTATACCACGAATGCACAAAACATATAGAACTTGACTGTCATGTCGTGAGGGAAAAGATTCAAGTTGGTCAAATTATCACTGAATACGTTCCATCTCACTTATAGCTAGCAGACGTGTTCACAAAAGCTCTTGCTGGAAATACCTTCATGGAGCTAACATCCAAGTTGAACATGCTTAATATTCATGCTCCAACTTGAGGGGGAGTTTTAAGATTTGATTTAGCTTAATTTTAGTGATTGTGTATCAAATCTTCTATTTAAAGAAAGTCATTTGTAATTCCTTTAATGTAGTAATAATTAGCCAATGATTTTGGTTGTTTATTTGTTAATATCTTCATGTAAAAGTTGTATATAAACAACCTTTGTATTGATGTTTTGAATATATGAAAAACATATTTCTTTCTTAAGTTTAATTTTCATCTATAGCCTGCAAAATGTACTTTGTTTGCATGCTACAAGTGTCCAACCTATTGAGTCTAATTATGATCTGAGGCTTCTTGTTGCAAACATGACTAATACAATCAGCAATGAAGCTACAACAATTAAATCAACCAAAAATTTTCCTCTCAATCCTAAATCCCATTCTCTTGATCCACTCCTACCCATTTTATCTTTTTAAGTCACAAATTACAACTTCAAATCCAATGCTCAAAAACCAAACAACGGAATCACTAAAAACTCTATATAACTTTAATTTACAACAAAAAGCAAGAACAAAAAAAACTCTAACTAAGAAAATAAAGAATGCACTTAAATGACTTGAATTTGATGTCAAGTTCTCTTATAATTCTTTTACTTTCTTTTCGTGGTGAAAATATTCTTTAATCATCTTCATCTCCCCTAAAAGGTATGCTTTAAGTGGAAATTGACAAAGCAATATTGGTACTGCAAAGGCAAATTACTATTTAGATCAACATAAATATATATAATATATATTTCAAGTTGAAAATGTGTTTTTTAGTGTTTAAATTTGTGAAAATTATCTTGAAATATATCTGAGAAATCTTCTAAAATCTTCAATATGAAAACACTTCCAAATCGTAAAAACACTTACTAATTAAAATTTTCGCATACAATATAGTATATATAGAAGTCTAACTTTTCCATAACATAAAATTCTAAGGATTATATTTTTCAAAATAAGAATACATAAAGAATTATATATATATAATTTATTTATTTAAACTACCGGTATTATGAGTGCACTACTAATTCCGTTCAACTTAAGTTGAACTATAAAGGCGGTAAAGAAAATAATTATTTTAACGAGATTGAATTTAACATGACGTGAACTAAAGACATCGTTTAAATGAAAACAATTCCAATTAGTTGATCAAACAGTTGTTTGTTTTATTATAATTTTTTTTTTCATCTAAGCACGAGATGTCCTGGGAAGACCCCAGCTGTCAAAGGCGCCTTCAAGCCCGTACTATACCCAGACTAGTTTCCACTCGCACCGGTTCGGCCCATTAAGGGGTGAAGTTTTGGCCATCAGGGTACTCCATACATGAGCGGAGAACGAACCCCGACCTCACTTAAGGGATGAGAGCGCCGAACCACTCTCACCAACAATTGTTGGTTGTATTATAATATTTTTTTCAATTATATAGAATGCAACAATAAATAAGGTGAACTAATTACTCCAATTAAATAAATCGCATGGAATTTTCTCAATTATTTGCTCAATATATTATAAATTGATATAACAATACAATAAATAAAATATTTCAAAGAAACTAGAAAAGAACATTACATATTTTTCACTCTAAACTTAGTATCCGCTTAGAAGAATATGAATACCAAAACAAAAAATTTCCCACAGTCGCACATATAAATAAATGAGAATTTTATTGCATAAGATATGCATTGATTAATTAGTGATTAATCAGTTCTTGTTATGATGCTTATCTGGTAATGTTTTAGAAATTTCTAAGGCATATCCAATCATGTCCACCAATGTATGATCTATCTCCATCATGGGTGAATCTACGTTGTTATCAATGAAAGAACTATCACAGTGTTCAACATAATGTATGGAAGAACCAAGCAAGCCTTCCAACTTATGAATCTTTTTATCAGAAGATGCAGCAAGAGCCTTTGCGAGATGATCGAGACCCTTATGATAAGCTTTGATACATCTTTCAAGGGCGTTATGTACCTCCCTTATTGTAGATGCGTCTTCCTGTGCTTTCTCACAAATGGTAATGGCTTTTCCAATTCGGTTGTATGCATTTTCGATTAGCAAATCCATCACTGAAACCGCGTCTGTCGATGAACCGGTCAAGTATGGAAGAACAAACTCAATGCAGTGATTTGGGTTTCTAGTAACCTTGCAGACCTTACTTACTGCAGCTACATCTTCAGGAGAGAATGGACCTGCAGCAGGAGACCTAGCAGGAGACTCAGAAAATTGTGCCTGGGAAAGGGTAGAGAACGAAAGAATTACGCAAGAAAATAGAAATAATGCTGAAATTGGCTTGTTGAATTCCATTGCATGTGTATGTCTTAATTAAGGGTGTGTGTTTATAGGAGATATTAATTATGGTTTGGAAGAAGATAGACATATAGGTGAGTATTTATAAAGGGTGTGTTATGGTTATGGAAGATTGTCAAATTGCTTGGCATTGCAAAAAATCGAGGTTAAAATTAGCTTATTCTAACAAACTATAATCATCTCCATTAGCTAGTTCTTATTTGTTCAATATATGTCTATAAATATAGGGTTGTCTTTTATTAAGCATTGGCCAGAAAGACAGAAATGAGCTAAATTTGGTCAACTAATTTTCTCGTATAAATAGTCATAAATTATATGTATTAATCAATGGCGATGCTGCAAATCTATATTTGTACTTACTACAAATAGCTATGTGTATATTTATAGGCGGTAGACAAGCAATTAATTGACATAATTAGGAAAAATTATAAAATGAAACGTGATTTCAAATCGGTAAGTCTAGTTGAAACAACGATCCCCTAAAAATATAATATGTAATCATATGCATATTTGATGGTTATTTTGTCAAACTATTTTTTCTACTAAGTGTTGTAACATAATTAGCTTGTCACTCCATGTCAGATGCTGAGTTAAGATTATGGTGTCAATAGTTAGCTAGAATGATCAAGGCTAAACAATCAATGAGATCAAAATTGGAATCACAATCTTCACCCTCGTAAATTTTAAATATTTTGAGTTTTTTTTTTTATGTAAAATATATATAATATCTAGGGTCGAGGACAAATTTTAGCAAGTACCCATTGTACATTTATCAGTTTTACGATGGGAAATTTGAAATTTGGATCCTACTGAGCTGATCTTGGAGAGACTTTACTCTATATATGCATTTATGTACTATTACATGTAACATTAACTAATGCACACCCAAATTACATATGATTTAATTGAACACATAGAATAAACAGACACAGATATAATTAATATATATTAAATTTGGTTAAAATCTGATCATATCTGATGCATGTTTCAAGTTTCGCATACCCAAAAACGCAGCCTTGCTATATGTACACAAAGAAGGGTCCTATACTAAGGACACCCATTTAGCTTTTCAGCTTTTGGACCATGCTGATCATGAGCTTAAGTTCACGACTGCATTATCAAATAAAATACACATATCAGTTAAATAGGTAGATAAGGGAGCACAAACCAATAAATAGACAATAGTACAGTAAGAACTAAGCTTGCAAATGTAATTAATTAAAGCTTTTCTCACCTCACCAGTGGAACAATTTTGACGAACAATTGTCTGATTGGTTGTATTTATCAAAATTTCACATGACATTTTTGCCTGTTTGGAATTCACAAGAAATGATAATGCAATTACAAAAATTAATAATAAGGAAATTAATTGTAATTTCCAAACTCTTGATAGCACTATTAATTTGTCAATAATAATTTTTCAATATCTATAATGTCTAAACTATTAGTATTTAAAGTCTATTAGACTCTAACTAATTCAATCTGAGTAGAACCACAACAACAACAAAAATTTCCTAATAATTAATTTAATACAACCACATATATCACGATTCAAATATAAAATATTGCTTAAGCGAGAATAATCCATTCTAACTGATTCTAACAGTTGATAATTTCTCAAAATATTTTTCAAGTTTATAACACATGAAGAACATGAAATCTGCTAGCTATTGTAATACTACGTCAGCTAATTTTTTTTGGTTTATACAGTTAAAATATTTTCAGACCAACTTGTGTCAATTAAAATTTATGTTTTTCCTTCGACAGTTTTAAAGATATACTTCCCACATCGATATGATACATTAAGAAATAAATTTTCGAAATACTCTCAGGAGATTTGAACCCTAATTTGGAAAAAAAAAAGACTATCATGAAAAAAACAAAGTAAAACTCTCTCTTTTCTTAACGTAACTAATAAGGCTGCTTCCATATGTATAACAGCTTCTAGTCATCTTTGATACTCCATACATGGAATTTGCTCACAAGAATTGGCAATTGACTTAATTATAATATAGAACTTGCTTGCCAGTAATCTCTAGTGACTCTTGCAAGCATCAAGATAAGATTGCTTCTAAGTTAATCTACTTGATGCTATAAAGTGGTAGGCAAGGAAATTTGGCAGATTTACCTCTGCCTTTTCAATTTTACCTCATCACATTTGCTGTCTAATTGCAATAAAAGAAGGGTCCTACATGCACTTTCAGCCAAAAGGTCTATATATTCATGTGATGATGTGACTTTATAAATTCTAAAACCTTACAAAATTCGACAATTTTGCTCATTTCCATCACATAAACGGACATAAAAATGCTTGCAAATCAAAAAAGAAAAAAAGTTATGGGAATTGTTTTATTAATTCTAATCCTGATATATATGCCGTCATATTAATTAAAATTAATAGTCATTGTAATATTATTCAAATTAAATTAAAATAATTTAATTATCGAATGAACTCTTAGTACTAATCATTTCGATGATCAGAACATTAAAAGAAAGAAAAAATTAGATTAAAAACTCTATATAAAATTGAATATCTACATCAAATCTTTGATAAAATTAATTACCTTCAGAGGCATCACGAAGAACCAGAACCCAAAATTTCCATCAACCTTGGTAACAGTATCAAAGGGCACCTTACCCTTAGCCAAATCCTCGAGCAAGAACACAACATCGGACAAAACTCCAACCCCACTGAACTCGAGCTCAGCATCCACGTAAGAGGATGCCAGTGCCCTCACGTGACCTTGCCCTGACTTCACGCGCCCTAACCTCTTTCCTCTATACCTAAGAGCAACCTCAAGGTTTGTAAAATCCATGGAATACACATCAACATTCCGTACTTTTACGGTAACATGCAAAGATACGTCAATGTTGATTATGGGCAAGGTGTGGATGTGCAGCTTGTTTAACCGTAGCCGGACGATCTTGAGGGTAGGATCAGACGGCCAGAAAAAGAAGACGATCGAGATCAAAAGAAAGATAACTAAGGTGACGATAAGTATCCGCCGAGGAGGGAGGTGAATAGTGGGGTGAGGCTGGTGGCGGTGAAAGGGTGGTAAAACCACATAGTTTTCGTCAGGTTGACATGCGATGGGAGTGTAGTAGTGGGAAAATTGTAGCTGCTGCTGCAGCAGCTGTTCTTGATGGTGGCGATCATCGTCGAATTTGGAAGGCATAGCCATGGTGTGTGTGGGTGTGTGTCGAGTGTGAGTGTTAGAGAAGAGTAGTGAAGATGAAGAAATTTTGGGGAAGGAAAGAGAGGAGAAGGGTGTGAAATTTTGGTGGTATGTAAATGAATGATTTTGTTTTCAAGTGGGGAAATTGTAAAGGGAACTTCCTAAGCTACAGTGATTGTTGCTTGTTGGTGTTTGTTTTAATTTCAAAGTCTTTTTTGGAAACAATGTGGGGACAGATGCTTAAACTCAAAAAATCTTTCTGTTTTTGTTTTTGACTTTTTTTTTCAAAAAAAAAAAATTATCACTTTGAAATTCATGGATTGAGCAATTTATTTTTAATTTATAGATAGAACTTTTTTACTGTTTCAAAATAAGGATGGGTGGGAAGATTTGAATCTATATTTTTAAATGATATTACATAAATTTAGCGATTAAACTAAATATCATTGATGTCTTTGTAGCTCAGGTAATAAATATTGTAAGGTGAGATTATGGATTTGATTCTCATTCTCTTTTGACATCTCAATTGTTAAAAAAAAACTAAATATCACTTGCATTTATAAATAGAAATTTTGCTACTATATACATTTATAAATAATTGCTTTTATTTAAAATTAATGTATATATAGATTGAAGAAATATTCGATAGACAATCGATTTGTGCTTTTAGCGAAAAGTTATTTTTAGAATTTAATTGAATTTAATATATTAATTTACTTTTTTTTTAGTAAAATATACTATTTATTGTGGAAATTTTTGAATTCATTATCAATTAACACCCTCAAACTTTATTAAAACTTTTATCGTAAATCAAAATTTAAAAAAAAAAAAAAGAAGTGGAGTGAAATAGAGGAATGCATACCTTAACTTGGTCATGTTTATTGATCTACGACTCTAAACTGGGTTGAATAAATCTAAAATTTAAATTGATTGGCTTAAAATTCGAAGGTAAAATTTTTAACAAGTTTTAATTATTTAAAACTTTATTTTGAGCTTAATGTTACGTCTGAAATCCTTAACAATTCCGAAAGCCTGTGGTGCATGTATAAGGGTGAGAAAATTGGACCAAAGCAGGCAAATGCAGGTCATTTACTGCCTAGGTCAAGCATTGTGCTTAAGAGCTCTCTGGAACATCCTAGAGAGCTACAGAAAAATGGCAAGGGTTGTATGCTGCCAGCCTTGCCAATATACACCTAGAAGCTTCCGGATCCATGTGGAGTATGCCTAGCCAAAGAATGACTCTAGAAGCTTCCAAGAAGGCAAGGGAAGGCTGCCTCTTCCAAAAAATTTCCATGCTGCCTATCTATATAAAATATCTTGTAAATTATTCTAGACTCTAAAATGTTCCCATACTTTTGTACATAAGATATTTGTAGAAATGTCTAGAAGAATTAATTGCAACCACACAGTCAGGAGGTGGAATGCCTATATAAAGGACACCCCTCTCATTTGTAAATGTTGTTGAGAAATCTAATAAAATTCACCACTTTTCTCAATCAAGTGCCTATTACTTTACTCTCAATTCGTCCCCAACCTTTTGCTGCCTATATTGTTCGCCTATTTTCTGCTGCATTCGAACTCTAAGGCTTACTTAGTTCTACTTGACACTTGACATAGACTAAGTACCATGCACACTGGCTAACCTCTAAGCCTAGATGTGTGACAGGTGATATCAGAGCAATGTATTTAATCCTAGGTACTGCTGTTGGGTGACTCGAGCATGGCAAGTAAGGAAGCTGTCGTTGTTACCAATGTAGAGGAACAACAAACTAGACAGACTCGTGGGCATGAAGAGCAGTGTTCACAGCCCAAGTGGGGAAAATCTAGGGCTTCAACGGGAGAGCCAAGTGAATCTCGCGTGGCCAGCTTGGAGAAAGACTTGGCCAATATTACTTCCACAATTGGTGAGCTCAACGACTAAGTGGACAATATGATTCACCGGAATGTGGAAATTACTAAGGCTGCCAAGTCAATGGTCGAAAAACTCGGCAAGACCTTATGGGGAGAATTACGCTCCTTGTCCCAAGAATTTGCTGACCTACACAAGACTCTCCAAGACAATGTGCGGGAGCTTCAAAAGGAAATTGATGCCATTTGTCGAGGCAGTCCAACCTCGACAAGCACTACTACTACAAGTATTGCCACTACAAGCACTTCAACCTCACATGGCTTGAAGGTCCCGAAACTAGCCATGTGTAGTGGTGTGTGTAATGCAACGGCTGTGGAGAATTTCCTATTTGGCCTAGAATAATACTTCAAAGCCATGGGTGTTGCCGATGACATCACCAAGATCAGCAATGCTGCCATCTTCCTTAGGGAAGTTGCCCAACTACGGTGGATGCGAAAACACACCAAAAGGGAGAATGGGCTTTGCGTGATCAATACTTGGGAGCAATTCAAGGCTGAACTCCATAAGTAATTCATGCCCCACAATGCCAATGATGAGATGCTAAGCAAGCTACGACGTTTGAGGCAAGCGGGTAGCATTGTAAACTATATCGAGGAGTTTACAACCTTGACGCTTGAAGCCACTGACTTGTCTAATCACCAACTCCTCTTCAACTTCAAAAGATGGGCTAAAGGATTGAGAAAATATGGAGTTGGATCATAGGGGGATTCAAGACCCTCGATGAAGTCATTGCCGCTGTAGAATCCATTTACAACTATTTTGCCCAAGTCAAGGGAAAGCAGCCCAACTCTAATAAAAGTGGGGGAGATAAGGAGACCACTTCGGACGATGATGAAGGGCGTTCTTGACATGAACACAAGGGCTTTAGGCATAAGGAGACTAGCCATAAAAAATTCCATGGTGGCAACTCTAAACAAGGCAAAGGACCCTCAAATAAAGGTGATGATGCCAAGCCTCCAAGGCCTTGCTACATATGTTATGGGCCAATGATTGGACGCGAGAATGTCCAAATAAGCAAACCATCAATGCCATCATGATAAAATTCCGTAAAGAGCAATCTCGTGAGAAACTCTAAGTCGCCCTAGGTTCCTTGCAACTTTTAGACGCTCAACAGTAAAACAGAGGTAATCTTGTTACGATGAAATTCCTCCCCAACACACAGCTTATGGGAGTGAAGCACTAAGGTGGGTGAATGTCAGTTAAGGCCACCATCAATAGAATGACATTAATTGTCATGCTAGACACAGGCGTTATTGGAGTCTACATGGCAAAAGAGTTGGCCAACGAGATCAACTTGCCATACACCAAGACCACTGCCTATGCCAAATGTGTGGGTTCCAAGTTTGCCATCGTAGGCAAGGCATACAAGGTGAAAATTCGTATCGGCCAATGGGAAGGCAAAACCGACATCCACATTGCTTCGATTGATAAGAAGCAATTTTACTTGGGAATTGGCTTTCTACATACTGCGAAAGCCATCATGGTCCCATACACCAATGCCTTATTTTTCGCACGAAAAGATGGGGTGATTCAAGTGCTTGTCGAAATAAAGCCAATTAAAAGACGAGGGCTCTTTGACATCCGACTCATGGAGGCACAAAGCATAAAGGCGTCAAAGCTTACGCCAACGAGGAGAACAGCTCACAAAAACATGTGAGGAACCTTCCAAGCATGCCGACAACTTAAAGGCCCTGAAGCACCAAGCTCAAGGCACAACGAGGACGTTGCAAGCTCAAATGGGGGAGGGTGTTACGGCCCAAAATCCTTGATATCCCCAAAGGTCTGTGGTGCACGCACAAGGGCGAGAAAATTGGACCAAAACAAGCAAATGCAAACTGCTTGCTGCCTAGGCCAAGCATTGTGCTTAAGAACTCTAATAAACTCTTTATATTTTTAATTTTCATTTTATTTTATTCAATAAATATTAATGTTTAGTTTTTTTCTCATTTATTTTTACAAGATTTCTCTACATTTATTTAATTCTTTCCCTTATTTGATGAAAGAGAAATTTTTTTTCAATAAATAGATATATATCAATTAATATTTTACATAGAAAATTGAAATATTTTAGAGTAGAAAGTGAAATTTGACTCTCTACATATAAAAATCAAATCAATTATCTATTCTAAAATAAAAATATAAGAAAGATATTTAAGACTATTTTTTTGATTTAGCTCTTTTCAAGGGCTCTAGCCCCTTTTCGTTTTTTCTTTTCCTTCTTTTGATGAGGGCATTTTCTTTTTCATTAGTAAAGCAGATTAATTCTTTTTCATTTTGGACTGGGTAGAATTGAACTCTTTCTACGGGTAACGTTTCTTTCGGCAGAAAATGATATGCACATACAATAATGAGTGCTAATGATTATAACTTTAACTTTAATCAGAAAAATTATATATAAAAAAACATATAAACAAAAAACAAAAGGTGAAAAGTTACAATTATCAATGACTAACAATCATATTTTAGTTGCCTTGGCTGGATGGATAAGGTGGTGAGGCAGCTACCTCGTTTAGCAGGGCCTCTCAAGTTAGAGATCTCTTCTCAACACTGAATCCCAAAGAGACCCAATAGACTCCACTGGTAAATGAATGTGGTGGCTGCTAACATACAACAATTTTTTTGGGAAAAGATTTTCGTCACGGCCCGCAAATTCCCAGAAAAATCAGCTCCTAAAACCATACTGTCCCTCTACTCACGGGGCAGTATGGTCCAAAAATTTTTTAAAATAAAAAATATTTTATATTATATGACAGACCGGTACAAGTATTATCATTCAATTTTTTTTTAAATCATATTTTAGTTTAAAGACTGATAATTATATTGCAAGCAACACCAAATCCAGCGCCCATAGAAAATAAAGCACAGGCCCAACTCAGTAAGAGAAGGCAGAGTGAAAGTCAAGTAATCAGGTAAACCAAGCCAAGATCCTTTCTGTTTTCATTGCAGAGACCTTTTTATATTTTTTCCTGGCCAGGAATTTTAAATTTGTAAAGAAGAAGGTTGTAGATAAACTTGAGGGTGCATATAAATTGGAGTTAAATAAAGAAGGTGTAATAATTAAAGATGTAATTATTAAAAAAAATAACAGTTATAAATGTGATAGTTAAATTTTTAACTTTATTTAGTAAATAAAGGATAACGTATAAATTATATAATTGATTTTTAAAAAAAAATTATTGATATATATGAAATAATTAAAATAACATAAATAAATAAATAAATTATAATTAATTTTTTCATAAACAATAAAATGAATTTTTAAAATATCAAATAACTAAAAAACTAATGGGAAAAAATGTCATAAAGACAATGTTATGCAACATATATTATACATTTTTACACATAAAAAATAGTACAGATTTTATACAACATAATTAATAAAGAATAAAATTAAAAATTAGAAAATAAAATTACATCTAACAATTAGTTTATACTTTACAGTTAGTCATGAAAACACATATATAAATTATTTAACAGTATTTTTCATATATTAAATTCAAAATGATAAAAATAATATTTAATTAATACTAATATAATTCATTAACATTCTAAGAATTGGCATGAAAAAATTGAAAATAAAAAATATAAACTAATGATAATAACAAGATTAAAATAGAAAAAATAAAACTATCATAAGAAATTAAATTGATTTATACTTTTTTTATAAATTTAATTTATATTTTATTTATGTAAAACATAGAAGATGGGCAATTTATAAATAAATAAAAAATAAAAATTTTGTATTTTTCAATTAAAATTTTTTTATACGTCTTTATCTTACCTCCAACTAGTTTAACAAAAAAAATGTATTGATAAATAGAATTAACTATTAAGGAGATTAACTATTAACTTTAATGTTAAAAAATCTGCTAAACAGAATTAACGAGGGTTAATATATTATATAAACTACATTTGTCTTCCTTTTACTTCGACTCAAACGCACTATGAATGATAACGTAATTTAGAGAATTTAATTATTGATTATACATAATAGTAGTGAAATTTATTTCCCAATTTATTATTTTAAGTTCGAATTTTAATAAGGAATCTATATTTTTATGCATATTCGTTCGAAAATAAAGGAATACTAAAAAATTTAAATACAAAATGTATACAAGGATCACTATTAGGGGTGAGCACGGTCCGAACCAATCTAGGGATTTGAAAATCTCTGAAATTTGATTGAAAATCGGGGATTTGAAAATATTAAGAATTGGTATCAAAACAAAAACTAAAAATCTCTGTCTTGTATTGTTCCAAAATTTCAGTCCGATACAATTCGGAGATCGGATATTTCAATCCAATATAAAATGGGGATTCAGAGAATTATACAATATACACTATTTTCTTAAATCTTTAAACATCCATGAAATATGGAATTTCATTAAATATACTTGCAGTAATTAAATATATACTTTAATATAATTTCATAACTCATGTCCAACAAAATTTAATATAACTAATAAATCCAAATTTAAATTTAGTTTTACACAACTAAAATCGAACATAACTTACATAAATCTAATTGTAAAAAAAATATAGCCTATAATAAGTCAATAATAGCCAGCAATGAATGTCAAAATAACATGTAAATTGCTGCACAATTTATCTTGAAGCAAGAGGGGCAATTTGAAATCTAACATAGCAAGCCAAAAACAAAATTGTAGCATTTGGATGCCAAAATCACAATAACATATCTTAAACCTGTATGTTGGCACAATTTTGATGAAAAAATTACCTGCACAAACTATTAAGGAATATTGCTGTAATATTAGTTGACTTACCTTAGTTAGCATATGCTATAATTATAATTCCTCTAACATAGGAGAATAATGCTAGAAATTAGCTCTAATTTATTCCATATATAGACCTATACTCTGATATATAT
>CATIWM010164576.1:0-11445 GCA_949671775.1 Mallotus repandus | reverse complement strand
ATACATTAAGAGCGCATCTTAGTTATTTTATATCACTTGCATGTATGGAAAATGATGCGGCGACAACTTAGAGGTAAAAGTGGCCCCACAAGAATATAGTCACCCTGCCACATATGCACATATTGATCAGAAACATTTACCAGTATATATTTTATAGGAATAAATGTATAAACAGTGTTCAAACTTTTCACTTTAACTACTGTAGTGTTCGAATATATTTTTTTTTTTTTTACAATTAAAAAGCTGAATCTGCAAAAAAAAATAAAATAAAATGATGTTTCTAGTGAATTTTATAGGTCAAAGTGTTCATGGTCTTAATTTAAATAGTAAATTAACTTCAATATTCTTCTTTTATATTAAATATTATTTTCTTTTTTATTCTAATTACTTTAAAAAAATTATTAGAAATAAAAATTATTTTTTATTTGTCAAAGTAAACTAAAAAAATTAAATATTATTTTTAAATTTTTTTTGTTTTATTAATTATAGTGGTTGAATTTAAGTTTTTATTCATTTTTTTGTTAAATTTAATTTTTTATTCATTAAAAAAATTTTATTTTTTATTTTTTAACTATAATAAATAAACTTTTATTTATATTTTATTTTAGTTAAATTGTATTTTCTTTTCACTTTTTTTGATAAATTTTATTTTATTTTTTTCAATAATAATAGTTCAATTTTATTTTATTTTAATAATATTCAATATATTTTTCTTTCAAGTTTAATATATATGAGTGAAAAATAAATTTTTAAATTGAAAAAATAGAAAATGAAATCTAATACAAAAGGATATTTAAGTCAATTTATTATTTAAAATAAGACATATAAACAGTTTAACCTATAAAATATACTAGAGACACTATTTTAAAAAAAATTTACAAATTCAAATACCTAATTATAAAAAAAATTATTCAAACACCAAAATAGCAAATTCAAAAAAATTTCAGATACCATTTATGTATCCATCTCTATTTTATATAGTTCATAAACTTAATTGAACAAAGAATTGTATAAAAACTATTTAAAAATTAAAAAATTCAGACACTGTTGTATAATTTTTCTTAATTAAAGTTTATAGAACTACTTTACACTTGAGACATCAAATAATTGAAAATATGTGGATATGTATATATACTTTGCTTGAAATATAGAAAGAACCTTTACATTGCTTATATATGGGCAATTTTATAGGTTGCTTAACATTTTTAATCACCAAAATATTAGGCTTTTATTTTATATATATATATATATATATATATTCTTGACTTTTGAAAGGAAAATAGAATATTTGGAGCTTGCATGAAGTGCTCAGTCAATTTTGGCATTTCTTAACTGCAGCAAATGTTGTACAAGTTAAAGATTCTTGACTTGCATATTTTGTTTGTTGACTATATATGCCATATTTTCCATGGGATAAACACCATATGAAAGTTGTTGGATGTTTCCATTCAAGTCACCTCTTAATTAAACCAAAATGACCATATACTTTACACGTTTAAAATGTTCATACTTTTTATCATTTTAACTATTTATAGGATATACTGCAAAATTTGAATCCTCGCTACTTTAGACTTTAAATTTATATTATAAAACTTGAATCCTATTCATATCTATATCCATGTTTGTCATGATTTATCATATTTTTTGACTTTTATCTTTAAATTTAATTTAAGAATAACGTTTAGTGTTATGGGCTACAACACAAATACTGTATTGCAAGTTTATAATTTTTTTTTTTATCTCTTATTGAATGGGCCAACAAGAAAAAAATAAAAGTTAAATTGAATTTTTTTTATCGTTTAACTGTCGTAGACAACTACATATATCATTATTTTAATTTAAATAATCGAACAAATTTAAAATTTTTGAGAAAAGACTAAATTTAAATTTACTAGTTGAAATCATGTAAATATAACTCATTATATATCAACCAAAACATGAATAACTTCAATATACTTTCATGAGTTCATCATAATTCTTTTTTTGCCGAAAAAAAAGTGAACCTTGATCATGCAAATCACTTTGCTACGCAAAAATAGTGTCAAATACCCCCATTATTACTTTCGAACGCAAGAAGAGAACCCAATTCATCAACAACTTAATGGTGTAAGATTCACTTCATGATGCAGATGCAGAAATTCATTTTTCTTTTGCGTGTAGATGTAGTGCACAATATTGATATATATGCAAGTGGCACATAAAACAAAATACATGTTTGATCCAGTTGGATGTATAATACGAAAAGAAAATAGTCAGATATAACATTCTCGAAAAAAATTAAATTTTAAATATTTTTATCGACTTAATAAAAATTATATATTTTTTTGGTCAATGATATATACATATATATATGATTTTGACACTCAAAAAAGAACATAAATAATTAGTTGGCAAATTTTTGGTTTCTTTTGCGTGTATTCATTTCATTTAGATGAAATTCAAATAATTCACTCAAGCATCATCAGCTTGAGTTGGCAAATTTTAAGCCATTTGTAAGTTGTTTACTTTTGTTACACTCTAGGCTAGCTAGAGATGCATTTAATTAATTTGATCATATCATATTTCCAGCTGGTCAATTGTTTTCCATCCTAACTTTTCATCACAAGCTAGCTAGTTCTTTCTTCTACATATTAATATTTAAGTCATTTATCTTATGTATTAATAAAAAAAAGTTCGATGGCCGATATTTTTTTTAATTAAAAGGAAACAAATGATTTAGATATTGATCAATTATAATATACGGGACAGATTTTCGAGCGAAATTTGAATTCTATATCATATCTGATCATTCCTCTAGAAAAATATAAGAAGAGAAAGCAAATTTTAGCCTTTTTTTTTTAATTTTAAGAAATAAGTACAAAAATTAAAGGATGAAAGAAATAAGATAATGCTGAAATGTCCGAACTTTCATTAAGTTGCAAGCATTTATATATGCCTTAAGTTACACAAAAGTATACATTTGCAAGGCTTGTCTGCCCATATTTTATTTCTCTACAAAGTTCATATTGTTTCTGTTATACATTGATATAGACATATGTTACTCAAGCCAAGAACCTTTCCAATAAATTTCCAAAGAAGAAGCTGGTTTTTGCCCATCCTTTGGCTTCAGCTTCACGTTGGCTTGCACTACCAGGACTTTTCTTCACATTAAGCATCATGGTGTGTCCGATTTCTTTACGAAGAGCTTCAATAGTCTTCATGTCAACAGGATTTCCTGAAGAATCTCTCACATAGAAAACATTCATTGCTTGCTCTCCTACTGTCGTCACGCCTGCTCTTGTAACAGATAATCCGTTCTCTCGCAGAACTCTTGTTACTTCAGACAGCAAGCCTACTCTATCTTTTGCGCAGAGCTCTAAGCTCAGACCCTGAAGTCATGTGGGAAAACAAGATTGTCACATTTATATTAGAGTCGTATCCAGAACTGTGAGATTATGAACCTGACGGGCCGATTAACAAATACAAGGAAAGAAAGAAGACATACGTTGGAGTTAAGATTATAATTCAAAAACAATTCTATTACAAAGTGTTGAAGCATGTGAAGTAAGTGGGCAAGAATCCGACATTGGAAAGTTTTAAAGAGTTAGAAGGCCTTATAATTGTGGAGTTGGAGACATCCAAAATGACCATTTTGGTGTAAGCTCCACATGTCAAAAAGGAGAAAGACCCAGCTTTTGAAAGTGTAAAGTTCATCACTCCAGTCCGTCTGGCCCGGTCCGTTCTAGATTTCTAACACAAAGCAACTCCTAATTTCTAATTTTCTGTCTGCTGATAAGTTGTTCTATAATCTGCTACGAGTTCTTGGAAGCATATTTGTATTCTAACATGTACAAAGAGTTGTCAGATCAATTTTCTAACACTTACAAAGAGCTGTTAAATAAATTTCACCATGTAAATAAGGCTACATTGATAGGTACTGGTTGGAGAAAAAATTTATACGCTTTCAATGTCATGAGAAAGAAAAAAAAAATAATGACTTTCTAGAATCCACTGGACAAGCTTGTATCTTGTCAACTAAGTTTAAACAATTCCCGTAGGTGGGAAAATAAAATTGATGTCAGCTACCGATGTGTGCAATTTAGCGCGTAATATTAGTTCGCTTACCTCGCATACTCTTCTCTGAATTGCAGCTTCAATACACTTGATAACTCTTTCTTTTTCTCCTTCTGTATCAAGTATGCAACCATCCATGTGACGGATGTAATACTCCTACAATTAACATGCTTGTTCAGCTAACAAAATTCCAATGATACATATTTTGTTTGAGTTAAGTTGCGGAATCAATTGAAAAATGAGTTGAATAAACAGAACATTATGCAAATGATGTGAACATTGGTGAACTGATGTTTGGAGATATAGATAATGCTAGAAGGAAGGCTAATTACTTTCTAAGAGGTACATAGATCTAGGTACGGCACCGGCACCGGTTATTTAAAGCCTCTACCGAATTGATTGATCCCCGTAAGTAATGTATAGATTTTTGAGCAAATGAGCATATGTCTAATGAAATTAAGAAATTTGAAGAATTTAACTTCAGAGAGCAGGCTTTTGACTTTGCTTTCTATGGAAAAGAAGATAATACTCAATTTTACATGAGGAGCAACTGTCATGCTTGATAAATGATAGATGTACCTGAGATGCATAGGGGCCATCAGATGATATTGTGGCATGAAAAACAACATATTGCATGTCTGTAAGGGTGCAAACAATGTCAAACATCAATTTTGCTCGATCTTTGCAGTGAACACTAACTACTGAGTACCCCTTTTCCCCACAACGGTCAATTGTGATCTTTGGCTTGAATGAAGGAGGATAATCAGCTTCATTTGTGACTCCTCCATTTTCATAATCCCTGTCTGCGAAAAACATTTGATGGAGCCTACGATCAATGTGCGTGAACCCCATGGAGAAACTGGTACGAGCAGTTTTCTCATCATCCTCACACCCGCGTAAAATGTTCTTAAGCTGCTCTTCCATAACGGATAACCTGGTTGGTTCATCAGCACCACGGCATGTGGTATCCTCATTCACATAAACAACACATGCTATTCTCCTATTATGTGTCCAAACTTCAGCGGCAGCCACATTGAAGTGAAGATTGGCAACAACAGCAGTGATTTCAGACAAGAGACCTGGACGGTCCCTGCCAATAAGTTCAATGGCTGTGTAATCACCAACAGAGTGCACTCCTACCCGTTTCCCTGGCCAAGTCTTCAATTCATCCTTGTTGTACTCTTTTGGTCCTAGAGCCTATTGTGACCAAAAGAAAATTGTACACGAAATTGCTCAGATAGTTGCGAAAAAATGATATAAGATATATCACTCAAATAAGACCAAGACCTTGACAAAATTGCATATCAAGAAACTGAATTGCATACTATTATTAATTCTGTGTCAGGTAAGAATTACTAATCGAAATGCTATACATATGAATGATAAGCCATTCAAATTCATTGAAAATGGAGATGAAAGTAAATGAAGATCCATTTCCAAGGTGCTGATAACATGTCAAAAGAGACCTGATTCTCTTTTTATTTTGAGAGAGATTGGTGATGGGCAAGTTGGTTCAAGTATCTAACAAGAAGAATAGAATGAATGAGAATGTGTCCAAGCTAGAAAATTAAAAAGTAGCTACTGTAGTATATTTTAAGGAATATAACGTGCGTATGAGCTTAATTTTCCAATAACAGATATTTCTATAACAGCAACGGAAATCATGTTCTGAATCATAGTTAAGAGCACAGAAATCATATAATAGGAAGAACAGCATCACCAAGTGCAGACCTTCTCTATGTAGTCAATGGTTTTACTGTCAGTAATCTTCTTGCCTTGTTGATCTGTGACGTGAAATACTGTTAAAAAAAAAATAAAAGAGCAGAACTGAGACAGATGGTACATAAGGCTGCCGTAATGGTGCGTTCAGTTTAAAACGTCAAAGATGAGATTATTGTAGACTTGAAACAAAGTTAAGCATATTCTTGATTGCGAGCAAAGCTCTCTTAAAAAGCACCATCTGTTTGCCTAATCGTCAAGAAAGAAGGAAAGAACAAGAAAAAGATTTACATACTATCCATGAACCATCCTCCATCAGAAGAGATGTAAGCTTTGGTTATGATGAAGTCAAGATCGGTCAGGATTTGCACGACTTCCAGCAAAATTCCTGGTTTGTTCATGCTGTCAACCTATGTGCATCAGATTTCATAAATATTCAACAGTTGATAGCTATATATGCTATTACTGATGATAAAGTACAGCTATAAAGTATAGCAAGCATGATGAATTTGTTTTCTGAATAAAAACCACTGGTTCTTCTATGCCTGATCACTTATTAATTGATTTAGCCTTAATCAATTAATCTCATAAAATATGCCATGGGCCTAATCAAATTATCCATAGAGGAAGCGTAATTATTAATATCTGTACGAGAAATGATACCTTTATGAGAGTAGAGTCACTACAGCTAGTGTTATCAACAGATACCCTGTAACCACAAAAGGGTGAAAATCAATAAAGGAAGGCCTACGCTTAAAAATGATATTAGCAATTTTACTTAATTTATTAGTAGCATATGTACCTAGGAGGATTGATTCTAGTGCTCAAATTCTCATACTCAGGATCGAAGTAAGGCCAACAAACTTTAGCCATTGGAGTTGTTAGGCGATATAGCTAGAGAGGCATTCAAATCACCTTCAATCTTGTTATCGATAAGCACGCTTACATGGTCAGTTCACACTTGTGTAGTACATCTGCAATAAACAAGCAATGGAATACAGTAAGTCTTTGTAACAAAAAGCCTGCACAAATTTTCTTCCAAACAGACAACACAAGAAAAACTATGCCAAGGAAAGTTCAACATTTGCTATTAATACAAAAGGTGGCTTTCTTGTCACTGCATGCATTAATCTCTTGACCTCTTGCACTGAATGAAAACCATTTGATCATGCCATCTTCGTTTGGGTTGAGCTGCACCGTTCAGATATGCACTAGAGAAGCGTGCAAAGCTGTGTCTGTCCCAAAAAGAACTAAATTTTGGGTGGCTGTGTGGCCCAAAAAATAAAACTGTGTAGCAGTAATAAATTCAGTTTTGCAGGGCCACACATTTTTTTTTCCAACATAACAGGGGAGTTTCACCATGAGCGATTATTTCATGGATTGAAACTATGATCTTATCATGTTTTGAAGGGATTCGGCTTGCAGGACCACACTTCAATCATAGTAGGGAAAAAAAATTAGTTGAATAAAAGTGAAATTTAGAGTGATGGGTATTTTCATTAATTTTCATGTGATATGAGAGATATATCATATGTACAAGAGAAGTGGACCACAACGATATCACACATGAGAAAGTATCAACTTGGGTAGGTGAATACAAACAGAAAATTGTGTTGGCGCTATGCAAATATGGCATGGCAAGTGGCAATCAAGTCTTATGAGACTGGAGCAGACCAAGCAAGAATCATTTTTGAGGTGACATCAAAATGAAAGAAGAAGAAACACAAAAGGATTCTCTAGCTTTGTTTTACCCCCATCACCATCATCATCTCACCAAGTAATTTAATTCGTATCCCTACAGAAAATTTTAACAAAACTTTAAATTGCATCCATTAAATCAACACACCCTTTACATTCTAAATGTTACCTGACAGAGAATCTTTAGTTTGTGTTCATTATTTATTTTCTTCGTCAAGATTAACAAAGCTACAAGTGCTCTTCTCTTCAAGAATATTGTTTGAGGCCAACCAACGTAACATAAAGAAAGAAACAAAGCAAACGCTAGAAGAAAGATGAGGGGTTATGAACTGTTATAATTTAAGACTGAAAATTGTTTTCAGTATATACATATGGGGAGCTTAGCTTACCAAAGAAAGCTATAACTAGTGGTCTGAAAATGGTGAGGAAATCTTGAAGTAAACCTGCTAATATTTTTCAAGTAAAATTTCACTTGTTAATAGAGACAAGTGCAGGAAAAGTGATGCATGCTAAATTTTTCTTTCAAGGAAAATTCTTTGACTCTAAAAACCCTATAAAAAAAATCAAGAATATGTAAGACAAAGCAGGCAATTCTTTCATCAAGAAACAGGGTTAACAACAAGTGTGCTACATGCATGAAAATCTTTGACTCCACAGAAACACTTGAAAGAAAAGGAAAAAAAAACCAAGAATTTGCAAGAACTTTTTCAAGAAAAAGGAGAAAGAAGCAATTTTAATTCACCCTTTGAAGTGAAGAGTCAGCTCCAAAATTCCAGGAAGTCTCTCTATTCACATCCTTCAAAAAGAAAAAAAAAAAGACCCAAAACTCAAAAAAAAAAAAACAAGAGAAGAGGAGAGAGCTTTTAATCAAAGAAACAACAGATGAGAAATCACATAATCACTCACTCTAAAAAAACCACGCTTTGGATTTGCCTTGCTACGTTGGAATAGCACTACCTTAATTTCTTCCGAACTTGCTCTGTTTCTTTGTATTTGTAGAGGGATGTGGCAGAGCAGGTGGGCGTTGGCTTTGGCTTTGGCTAGGCTTGGCTTGGCTTGGCATGGCCTGGTCTTTGAGAGGCAAAACAAAAGGCCGCTATTTTCAATTCAGAAATGATGCGCGACCAAACACCTCCGATCTGATGGATTAGTTGTTGTCGATATGAGCCTCACAATCTCACTCTCACTTCACCGCGTCGAACTTATACTCAGCTCTTCTACTGCTACTGTACGGCGTGGTTTTTGTGCTTTATTGTCCCTCCTCCACGTGCAAATCATATCCTTAGAAGTATAGTCCACGTCGTTGTGACTCATAGTCTCATATGGTCAACATTTGGATGTATCTATGCAGTGGAAGTAATTAAATGATGTCCGTCGTCGTTAATAATTCAAATGGTAAAAATATATATATATATTTAGTTAAGAAAAGTAGATAAATTTTTCATTCATTTTAGCTTCTTATAATGTTCAAAAATTACCTATTTATATTAGTCGTTTAAAAAATTAAATGATGTTTGATAATTTTTTTGGATAATTTACATTTCCCTTTCTTAATATTTTCATCAAATTTGACACATCCTAAATATTTAACTTGTCATTAAATTTTTTTAAAATTTAATTTTAGTTTTATTAGAATTTTTTTTCTTTTTTATTTGAGAAATGGTTTGTACACTAGCTTTTAGCCGCACAAAGCAAAATAATAAAATAATAAAATTAACATTAACATTAGATTTATTAACATATTAGTAAAATAATTTGGTATTTTGTTGGTAAAAAAAATTATAATAATCTTATCTTTCTGTAAAAATCCATCATTTTTTTGAAGGATTCTGTAAAAATATATCATAAATAATCATTTTCAGATGTTTTAAGTAAATTTTATGATATTTTCTGCCAAAATTTTATTTTTATGATATTTTCTGCCATCATTTTCAGATGTTTCAGTCTCCAATGGCAGAAAATATCATAAAAATTGATCATTATCATTTTACCTAAAATACATTGGAGACTGAAGAACAATCTCTCATAAGGCGCGTGAACGTCTGTAATTTATACGCCGGTTCGTTGTTGTCGGTCTCGATTTGCTAGGTAGGGCACAACAAAGTACAAATGTGGGTATTCTGGAATGACTAAAGTGTCCCGACTATTTTTATGGAATGGCTCGACTAGCCTTCGTGGATTCTTGCATGACATGGATAAATATGAACCGTTGAATTTTGTTAATAGATATATAATTTCGAAGAATTTTGTTTTTTTTTTTTGTAAAAAAATATTTCTAAAAGGTAATTTGATGAAGTTGGTATGATAAAATAATGGAGAATTAGGCATAAAAATTTGATGCCATGTTACAAATTGTGTTGATGCTTTTTGTATAAAAATGGTAGGTATAGTATCCAATTGAAAGTCAATATATAACCTAAATGATGAGACAAGATTTATCAAATACCAAAATCTTGTTAGAATATTTCTTTAGACACATAATTTACTAACTATCACTAATTAGTGAAAAAAAAAATTACATCAAATAATTTATATAAGAATCAAGAATTTATTTCAATTATGTTTTTTTTTAATCTTATCATATAGCATTGGATTCATGTTGAATATCTGCTTAATTTTTTTTTATAAAAAATATTTCATTTTATTAGATAAAAATACAATATATAAACAGTTAGAGTCAAAATATAAAAAATCTAAAATAAAAATACAAAAATAATAAAATTAATGTTCAATTATCTTAAACTCTTTCCAAAAATAATAAGAATACAAAAATAATAATTTGTTGGCAATGAACTAGTTTTGCTTAAGTAGTATTTTGGATTTACCTCTCAATATTTTGTAATTGTATTAAATTAATTATTAGAAGATTTTTGCCTCAGTTTGAATCTCGTAAGTTCTAAAAACTTATGATTCATACAAAAAATTATATACATATATTTTCAACTCTTTCCATCAAATGAGAAAAGTTAACTGCAGTTGAAACTTTTATCTAAATATAAAAATGATGACTATTTCAACAAATTAAATTATGAGCAAACGATTTTGTATTTTAAAATTAGATCCAATTTATAGTTCAAAATCTTCATTTTTGTAGAAAATTTCACTAAATAGAAGCAAAACAATACTTTAAAAGTTATATAAACCACTAGATCTATATGATTAAATACATGCTTAAAGATTCCAGGAATATGAGTTCAATAATTAAAAAAATAAAAAGACATGAAGTTTATTATTATTATTATTATTATTATTATTATTATTATTATTTTCTAAGGGAAATGGGGAGTAATTTCAACTTGTTAAAGGAGTGTACTAACAATTCAAAACTTTTACAAGTTGATTGACGGCAAGATAAATGGAATCCAATTCCAACATTTGTAGTTATTCATTAGACTCATGTGGCGGTGAAGTTTTATAAAACTCGTAGGTTTTTAAAACTCACCTTTTGTCTTTTCAAATGCTTTTGGCTCACATGCATGTGTAGTTCGCAAAATTAATTTTTCTTTTCATAATAAATAATACAAATATATAATCAAAAACCAATTTATGGTGGCATGTATTTCTTTTTATTTGTTTTAATTTTAATGGATGGAAACTCTATGTTTCCACACAAATTGAGGAATTTTAAGGTGATTTTAATTTTGATTTATTTTATTTTTATTTTACTTTTATCACATTGAATAAAAATATATTGAATTAGTTCAATAGTATTTATTAATAAAATAAAATTTCTTTTATAAAAAATAAAGCAACTATAGATTACATCAAATTCAATAGCTAAATATTTCAATAACTTATTTAACAAAATTAATTCCACAAGCTCTGAGTAATCGTTATTCCATATAATTATATTTAATTGTAAACTTATCAAACAATGAATATGCATCCAAAAATCAAAAAATTAATCTGTTCATCTATTATGTGCATTTATTAATTATTTTAAATTAAATATATTTTGGCATAGCCAATTATACT
>CATIWM010164523.1:0-23173 GCA_949671775.1 Mallotus repandus | reverse complement strand
AATAAATATGAATTTGTTATTATTTATTATGATTTTATATATGCATACATTTATATTTCATGATTATGATCATACATACATGTATATGTTTTCATAAGAACGTTTAAATGCAAATTCTAATTTTGTAATATGGATGCGTATATTTATGATGAATTATTTATTTATTTGGAATAAAATATTTTTGGAGGATAGCCGTAGAACGTGCTACTGAATGGGTTACATTAGGACTGTGTACGCACCGGTACGTTAGAATGCTAGGTTTGATATTTGTTTGATATTGTGGAATTTATGATTTGAAATATGGATTATCTGGATTATGGAGGTGTTATTGAGAAACGTGACTGCTGTAGCTTGGTTGATTTAGTGTTTCGGGGCCAGTCATGCCGATAGTGAGACTGCAGTAACTCGGTTGACTTAGTGTCTCGAGGCCAGTCTACTGTCAATTTGGAAAAGAGAAATATTTTGGTATTTAAGTGAGCCTGTTCTGCTTCGATCCTCCAATAAAATAAAATACGAAAAATATTTTCAAGCATTTTGTGTGAATTGTATGTATATTTATATAAATATAAATATACAAATATTATTATTGATGCTTACGTTTACGTGCATTAGGTTATATGCATATATATAATAATGATTCACTCAATGAGATTTGACCCCATCAATTATTTTTTTCAGGATTCTTCTCGTCAGACCTTTCCTAGTATTACTCTTCGTTGGACCCTCTCTTCACCGGACCCTTTCCTCACCGGCCTATTTATGTAAACCTTGAACTATTACTCTTTTGTATTTATAGACGTTGCAATAGTACTATGTGTTGTTGTAGTATGTTTTAAATAATTATTGATTGAAATTGTGCATTTGAATATTTGTAAAATATTTTATTTATATATTATTTATGGAGATTTCTTTATATTATTAAAAGTTTTAATTCTTAGGTATTTTTATATGTATGTTTAATGTTTAATTTGTGTTTAAGGCTTGCTACGGGTTCCGAATTCATGTGAATTCCTGTTCCCTAGCATTGGTCATGACTCCCGGGTATGGGTCGTGACGTAACAACACCATAACAATTGCCAACAACTGAGTGGAGTTACCAAGAAATGAATGAACAAATATGTAAAGCAGGAGAAATCAGTATTATCTAATCTTCAAGTACTGCACACTATTAGAACATCAACATAATTTATAATCCACATGTTTCTTCAATAGCCAGATTGATAAAAAATGCATTTCATTCCTTTTTCCCATTACATATATGTTCGTCTGTGTAAGATCTCTGCAGCTTCGATGTTTGTGATCAATGGCATTGCTGAAACTCTCACTAAACAAGCACACCCATCAAGTCAACTCCAGATTTTTGACAATACTCATTGACATTTTAGAGTCATTTGGATGGCAGATTTTGCAGTAAAAATAGGAGTTGATAGCTGGACAAAATGAAGTGGTAAGGGGTGACATCAGAGAATGCCAAATTTACCAATAGGTTAATTAACCGTGTCATAAACTAATGATAACAAGGTTGAATCTATAGCCATTACACCATATCAAACAAAATAATGTCATTTTTTATCTATATGCAGATTTAAGAAATATTGATAGATATTTAAAGATTTCACAATAAAGAAAAGAATCAATTATAAGAGGAACGTTATCAGCTACAAAAGCTCCTCAATTTAGAAACTCAATGGATTAAATACACCAGTATAGCGTGTCATCCATATTGAGGAAAGCAAAATTCTTTGCCAGATTTGACGGCCAAGCTAACCAAATAATGAGGTTTAGAGGAGCTACATAAGGCAAAACTTAATAAACAGAAAAACAGAGAAAGAAGAACAAACCTTCAGCAACTATTTAACAAGCACTCTTCAGGCAAACAAAACACATATCAGGGTCATCAGAGGAGGTCGTCAACCACTGCATGCCGCACTCTCTACAGAAAACAGAAAATATCATGTTTACTACTAACTGTATGGCATTACTTGCTATATTTCACAATCTATCCCAAGTTTTAGATAATTAACCATTAATCCAATTACTTAATAACCTATTCATCAAATCAATATAATATTTTAAAAAACCCACTTGCTAAAGAAGCTATAAAATCCAAATTCCACTTCTTAAAACCCTTAAAAGTGTTTAAATTTTTTTACATTATTATGGAAACATAAACAATAAATTTTTAATCTTGTAATATCACTTACAACCATCAAACAAAACTAAAATAGATTATATGATTTATTTTCAGAAAATAAACAGTAAAGAAAACATACCTGTAGAGATAATACCGGCAAAGATTGATCAAAGAAATAAAATTAAAAAATGGGTTTGAATTATTTTGTTAAGAGAGAACTAGTTAAAAGGAAATGGAATACAAAAAGTTGAAAAGAGCAAATGAAGTAGTATAATTTCACCGGCCTTTTGAAGAGGGAAGCGTACAAAATTGTGGAATTAAACCACCGGGTTTTCTTTTTTATTTTTGGTGGCATCCGAACCTTTTTTTTTTTTTGCCAAAAATGTGTGTGAGCTGCAAATAGAAAAAATAAAGACAAAAAAATTATTTATAATTAATTAATTTTATTTATAATAAATAATTTTAGTTTATAATTAATTTATATTTTTAAAAATTTGTTTAGATTTGTGTAGATGCATTTAAGTTGATCCCAAAATATTTTAATAACTTCATTTTTTTAAATGTTGGTAAAAAATATCGTATTACATACCTATTTAACAAGTATATTATGCAAATGTTATTAGTGATAAAAGAAATATTATATAAAATATGATTTTAAATGACAATTACTATAAATGTTATGTAAAGTGTCATATACATAAAAGATAAAATATCATTTTTTAAAAATGTTGTTTATATATAGTTTTATCCCTTTTAAATAACTTTTATGAAAAATGTTATTTTTTAAATGTTATTTAAAATGTTTTTTTGTTGAAGTGACCCTATTGTTTAATGGGGTTGTTTTGTTAAAAGATGTACATGTTTTACTAACTTCTCTGGTGATCTTCGGATGGTGGCCTTTTGTAAGGCTGCTGGTTGATGTGGTTGATCAAGCTAGCTTCATTTCTGCTGATTTTGATTTTAGTTTAGAGCCGCATGCTGCCTTTTGCCTTTTGTTTTGTATTTCGTACTATGCATGTGGCTCTAAGTGGATACATAAAAGTAAAACTTTCTGGACAAATGGTTGCCGCTATGTTCTACTTAATGATTATATATTAGATGCCGCTGCATGCAGTGTGTGTTATACTTCTACAATTATTTTTTAACCCACTTATTTAATAGGTCACTTAAAAAAGCATAATATATCTGCATACACATGTATTTGCATTAATTTGTCATTTTACTCCTTATACTTTCAATTTTGCTAAATTTAACACCTCAATTTGTTCATAATTTATTATATAAACACTTGTATAGTTGCATAAATTTGTCATTTTACCCCTATACTTGAATGAATTTATCATTTTATCATTGTGTGTATAATGACGTGTCATTCCACTTGTCTTGTCGACAATGCAATAAGTGTTTATATAATAGGTTATAGACAAGTTAAAGTGTTAATTTGACAAAACTAGAAGTATAAGGGGCAGCAAAATTATAAATTCATGCAAGTATAGGTGGCTGCAAACGTAATATGCCTAAAAAATATAGGGGTAAGAACAAAAAAATCACTAATTTTTTTTATCTTTTAAGTGTACTAGTAACTATAAATGTCACATGTATCGACATTTATCATCACCCGGTGTGTGTATATATATATATATAAGCAAAGTACATTTTTCTCCCTTAGATTTGACCTAATTTTCACTATTTACACTTACCTTCCTCTTATTTCAAAATCAAATTTTTATCTCTCTAAGTTTTTGCTCTGGTAATATTTAAGGACTTCTGTTACGGTTTGGCGATTTTTTCCGTTAAGTGACAAATAAAAAAGACTAAAATACCCTTCCAAATAATAAAAACTATAATTAACTATAAAATACTAATGATATTCATAAAATATTTTAATGCTTTATATTTAATAACATAAATTATATACATTTCTCATTAAAAAAATGAATTAAAAGATCCTAATAATTATACATTATATTTCAAAAAGCAATTGTTTGCATTAGAACCATCTAAATAACTTAAATCTATAATAAATCTATTGTTACAAACAATCAAATCTTTGCTAAATCATGCATGAAGTCATGCATATCGAAGCAGCATTTCGAACTTGATCGTTGAAAAAATGCCTGGATAGAAGTTCATCAAAATACTCATCGCCCAGTTCTCTTTTCTTCTCATCTTCTTACAACTTCTCCAAATAATCCTCTGCCATCCATAAGAAGACCAATTCATCCTTCTGAAACTGATAATTTTTAGGAAAAAGTGCACAATAAGCAAAACATGGCAACTCCCAGTGGAATGAATGGCTTAACAGCCATAAGAAGGGAGACAAGTGTTCGCAACAACAAAATAGACAGCATTCTAGATGGGAACCTCCTCCAATGGGTTTCTGTAAGGTGAATTGTGATGCGAGTTTTAATTCTAATAAGCAACAGGCTCAAACAAATTTTATACAACAAACAGAAAAAAATTATATCAAATTAATAAAATAAAAATAATTTTGAACGTCCTTAACATCTCATGAAATATTACATACTACATATGATTTTTTTTGTTATAAATATTTTTGTGGCAATATTTTAATATTCACTTAAGTGAGAAATGTGTATATTTAATATTGTTTAATATAGAGTATCAAAATATCTTGTAAATATTATTAACATTTTATAGTTATTTATTGTTTAAAAGGGCATTTTAGTCTTTTTATATGATATTTAATGAAAAAAGGTCTAACCCTTACAGAAGTCCTTAAATGTTAATGGAAACGAAATAAAAGTTAAGGTAGAAGTTCAATTTTTAAACAAGAGGGAGGTAAGTGTAAATTAGGTCAAATCTCAAGGAGAAAATGTGTATATATATATATATATATGTACAAAGGGGAGAGGGGACAAGTAAAATTACAAAAACGTCTTCACTCATTGTTATATATAAATTGGATAATTTAGTCATTTACTAATAAAAATTAAATTAAATTAATTAAGCTGTAATTCTAATTTAATAGAAAGTATATTTCCTATTCAAATTATGCTAGCTTCTATTTTATCTCTAATAAAAATCAAATTAATTAAAATGTAATTCAAATTTAATTGAAAATATGTTTCCTATTTTAATTAGGTTAATTTTTATTTTATTTTTAATAAAAATTAAATTAAATTAAATTAAATTAAATTTTAGTAGTATTTTGTTAAAAATATATATATATTTTTTTCTATTTTAATTAGGTCTACTTATATTTTACCTAATATAAATCAAATTAGATAACATAATTTTATAAGTCTCGCTAAATTAAATTTAATAAGTAAATAATTAAAATCAAAATTAATAATTATATAGAATAGTTAATTATGAAAATATTAACGTCAAAATATTGAAAGATTATTATGTTTAAATAGAAAATAAGAAATCCATAAAGGATATAATAAATTACTATATTAGAACTTTATTAAGTTTATAAAATTATATTCATTTCAAAAAAGATTTGTAAAATTATATTATTATTTAAATAAAAATATTGAAAAAGTGTTGAATAATTGTTAAAATAGAAAATTTATTAAAATTTTAATAAATCACTTTGTGATAATATAACACTATCAAGATTGAAAACTTAGTTGTATAAATAAAATAATATTTTTGTTATTTTTAAAAAATTTATTAAGTAAATAATTAAAATTAAATTATTTATTTTATTTTATATCTGTAATCATATTTTAAAAAATAGAGTATATAATTTGTTTAATAGTTGTATTTTTTGTAAGAAAAGTAGTATAATTATCATTTTTAGGTATTTTTATAAAATTTAATAAAAAAGAGTTGAAATTAAATTAACTAATTTTTATTATTTATTTATTAATTGAAATTAAAAATTACATTAAATTACTTTTTGAACAAATAAAAATATTAATATTAAAGATATTGAAGAAATAAAGTATCACTATTTTAAATAATTTTTTTATTAAAATTGTAATTAATTATAAATTTAATAATATTGTAATACTAAATTGTTATATAAAGAAAATATAAATTTTTTATTAAAAAAATTAATAATTTTGTATTATCTTATGATTAATTAAAGTCATAATAATTTTTTTATAAAATTAATTTTAAAGTTAAAAAAAATATTAATTATAAAAAATATTAAAAACAAATATATAATTATTTAAATAAAAAATTGATCACAATTTTAATAAATTATAACTATATTAAATTACTATTAAATTATTATATACAATAAACTTTTACTTAAATAATAATAATGATAATAATATCAAAATAAATAATACTTTATTTATAATTACGAGCTTAAATTTTTTTCTTTAATATATATATATATTTATTTATTTATTGGTTACAGACGTATATTCCAACAAAACTTAATAAAAAAAATACAATGTATAAAAGCAAATAATTTTAATTTTTTGTAAGCAAGAAAAGGGCAGGGCTGGCTGGCCTGGATTGGCTGTGTTGTTCATATGTTTCATCATCCTCATTCCTAAGTTTAACAGAAATCACGCCTCCTTCCGTCTCTCTTTTTCTTCCGAAACAAAACCCTAATTTCCTCTTAGCTTTCGCTTCTACATAAAAAAGATAATTCCTCTATTTTTTGTTTTTCCCCAAAAATACAAAAAAACCCTAAAAACTAACAAACATCAAACAGCAGCATTATAAAATAATTAAATTTCGAATTATAATTACTATAATTAATTAATATTCTCCTCTTTCTCCGCAATCTTTTTTGTCCTTTGAAACGCATTGTTTGGGAGGCGAATTTTAATTAAATCGGAATTTGCTATTTTATTTTCACTTCCCACAGCGGTTATTGAAACGGTTACGTTTTTGTTTGGGCTGTAGCAGCAGACGAAGGAGAAGAAGAAGAAGCAGCAGCAGTAGCAGCGTTAGAGCCTTCCCTCTCTTTTTATTATTATTTTAGCATGGAGCGCGCGCGCTAGGGTTCGCTCTTTTGGCTGTTTGTTTCTCTGTTTCTAGAAATTTATTATATAATTAAATCAAACCCTAGAAAGGAACTGAACGCTGTTATAGATTGATAACAAGACTAGGGTTTCTAATTTTGTGCGCGCATTGCTGCGGCGGTGACGGTGGTGGTGGCAGGGTGTTCACACTTGTTTTTTTTTAAGGGTTGGTAGGTGTTGTTTTTAGGGTATTGTGTCATTGTAATTGTTTTTTTTTTTAACCTGTTGACGGAGTTTTTAAATTGGGGATGAGGGTCTAATTGAGAGAGGGTGTTTGTTCGTTTCATTGTTTGTTTGTTTATTGTTTTTTTTTTTTTCTGCAAATCCATCTTTAATTTTGAAGATGGAGGCGTAGAGAAAGGGTTTTTCTGTTTCTAATTCCATTGCGGTTTATTTCAATTCTCACATCTTGTTCCTTCTCCACATTGGCTTCAAAATCTGCGGTTTCCATATCAATTTGTGGTGTTTAGCCCACTTTTTGTTACTTAGATAGAGAATCACCGAATTACACGAGGAACAAACTATTGGGATAATTACTGTTCGTGACTGCAGTAGCATTGGGTGATTAGGGTTAGAATTAGAAGGACTGTTTATTGTTGTTTGCAGACTTGGGGGTGAAGAGGGTGCAGATTTTTTTTTTCTTTTTGTTGAATCTGATGATGCTCATTAGTGCTCCATATGGAAAGAAGTGAACCCACATTAGTTCCAGAATGGTTGAGAAGTTCTGGAAGTGTTCCAGGGGGTGGCAGTTCAGCCCACCACTTTGCATCATCTTCTTCTCATTCAGGTATATTAACAATTTCCTCAGGTTTTAGATTTTTTCTTTAAAGTTTCTGGCAATTTTTTATGTTATATTTACAATTTCATTGCTATCATTCATGGGAGATGATAATCATGTTGTTATTGTTATATATATAGATGTCTCTTCGTCTGCACATCACACTAGAAGCAGGAATTCTAAGAGCATTAGTGATTTTGATTCTCCACGCTCGACTTTTCTTGACCGGACATCTTCTTCTAACTCTCGGAGAAGTTCTAGTAATGGTTCTGCAAGGCATGCATACAGTAGCTTTAGTAGAAGTCACCGTGATAAGGATCGAGAAAGGGATAAGGAGAGGTTGAACTTTGGGAACCATTGGGACCATGATGCTTCTGATCCTCTGGGAAGTATCTTGTCAAGGAATGAGAAGGACACTTTGCAACGATCCCATTCTATGGTGTCGAGAAAACCAGGTGAGATCTTACCCCGAAGATTTGCTGGAGACTTAAAGAATGGCAGTAACAGCAATCATGTGAATGGCAATGGGTTGATTTCTGGAGGTAGTGCCGGTAGCATCATTCCAAAGGCAGTGTTTGAAAAGGATTTTCCCTCTCTAGGCGGTGAAGAAAGGCAAGGAGTGCCTGATATAGGAAGGGTTTCATCTCCTGGCTTGAGCACAGCTGTCCAGAGCTTGCCTGTTGGTAGTTCTGCCTTGATTGGCGGGGAGGGATGGACCTCAGCTCTAGCAGAGGTGCCTGCTATTATAGGGAACAGCAGCAGTGCTTCCTTAACTACTGCACAAACTGTTGCTACTTCAGTTTCTAGTGCTCCAAGTGTAACGGCTGGTCTAAATATGGCTGAAGCTTTGACTCAGGCTCCGTCAAGAATCCGCACTGCTCCCCAGGTAATTGATTGGGTACTTTCCCTTCTCATAGCTGTATAATTTTTATATTCTTGGTTGGTTTAATTGGGAGATATCATCAAATATGCAGCTGTCTGTTCAAACTCAGAGGCTTGAAGAATTGGCTATTAAGCAATCAAGGCAATTAATACCAGTAACACCTTCGATGCCTAAGAGTTCAGTAAGAGCACTGTTTCCTATGGGTTATACATTTGTTTTATAGTTTTATTATTTACAGGTTTTTAGAGCTTGGTGAATTTCTGTCTTTACGAGCTTGTGATATTGTTTTACCTTTTTTTTCCTGCTCTTTGGTGTTGTATGTACACTATTTGATGAGAAACATCTAATAAAATTAGCTTCAATCTGGAGCATGCATGGATGTTTGATGATCTCCGCACCTTGCCTTCCAATCTGTGTGTTTTTTAACTGAATCCTGGCGTATTCTGCATTATAAATGATTTAAAATGTAGTTAGTTCTAATCAGCCAGTGAGTAAGGGAATGTGTACAATTTATTTTGATTCCACTTTTTCCATGTCTTATTGTGGAAAACTAGTTAATTGCTACAGTTCATTGTTGTGATTAAATTTATGATTTTGTTCAAACTTGCCTTTTGCTGGCTGTTACGTGGATTGTTTGATTTCTTGCACCTTGCTAACTTTTGAGTATGATGTTTTATAATTTTTTTTGTGCCTTCTCGTACATGCAAGTGTTTAAAAAAATTAAACTGACATGTTATATATGCTTCAAAGTTCAAATCTCCATTTCAAACTGAGGCTTCTCCTTCCTCAGAGATCCTATTTTTTTTCTTATGTGATGTGGATGGTATATTTGTTTAATCTTGTTTGGTTGGAAAGATTCATGAATTGGCCATCTTCCTTTCATTTGTCGATCTATTTGTTGGGATTTGATATTTTGAACGGCGAGGAACCTAATCTTTTGAATTGGATTTTGAGAGGGCAAATTTCCTGTAACAGTTTATGGATGGATAGAGCTTTAAACGTGTTTAGGAGCATATTTCCCTGAACAACTTTGTGTGGTCAAGTAGCTTTATATAGCCTTGTGATCCAAGGTTTTGTTTCTAAATCAGCAGTAATGCAAATTCGGTATATTTCTATTGTGATCCTTGAATCTCTTTTCCTTCTTATTTATAAGTTACAAATATGGAAGTTAGGCAACTTGGAATGTGAAAGAGTGGCAAAACAAAATGTGTGCACTGATTTGCCATGATCCACATGTGAGAGTATCCGTCTCTTTCGAGCTACATTCTGTTCCATTAAAGATGAACATTTATCCATTGAGGTTTCTCTTCCTCAGCCCCGGGTTCTTCCTTTTTTCATAGTGTGCTGTCCATTTATGTGGATGGTTAGGAAATTCTTTGATTACAATGTGCTGGCAGATGCATGTTGCGAAGTCTGTTTTGATTGTTATAGTTTTTCTGCTGACTGAATGTGATTCTATGATTGCAAATGTTTGTTTAGTTGTGTTTCCCTTTTCATGTCAAGTGAACGATGATTTGCTGCAATTTTTTCACTCATTTTGTCCCTTGCAAATTTCACGATGTTGGAATTTCTAATTTGTAGTTTATCCTTCTACAATAGATATAAAATTGGCTGGAGATGTATTTGCTGGTGATCTAATTTAAGAGGCTTTGCCAAGATAATATAGTTTGAAAAAATCAAATTAAAGGATAGGAAAAGGACCTTCAGGATTTGGAGATTGCTAACCTTGCACGTGGTATGTTTTGTAAGGCAATTCAATTAAGTGTTAGAAGTTGAGGTGGATAAGCTTCCTTTGCTGTGGGGGGCTTAGCTTGTGTCAATTATTTGATATCTTTTCAAGACTGATGTTTAGGAATTGCTGATAGTGAAACTTCTATGAGTGCATATGGACTTAGTGGAGTGTGTTTGTTTGAAGTTGTTTTTTGCTGTCTCATAAATTTTTAAAAACAACCTTGGATTTAAGGTCTCTTACCTTCAAGTGCTTATGTCTTTATTATCAAACGATTGTGTTTCCGCTGCATTGATTATTTGGGACCAATAATTGAACTTTATTCCGAGAAGAGAATATGTTGCTGATTTTTTTCTTAAATGAAATATTAATGACATTGTTAGGCAAGCAGAGTCTTTGTTTGACAAAAATTAGTGTAGATGCACCTCTACTTCAAACATGGATGTTAATTATGTTACTGAAACGTACTTTTTTTTTTTGCCTGTTGTTCTAGTGTTCATTTGACTGGTTCCTTTTTCTTTACTGTTCTGATATTTGTTTTGATTTTCATAGCATGTTTGATTAAGAAAAATTCTAATTCCATTTTCCAATCAGTAAATTCACTAAATTGGAAGAGAGAACATTTGAAATATTTCCCATGTGCTACCACCTTCTGTTTCACCCTTTGGTGTATTCACTTGCTGATTTTTATTTTTCAGGTTCTTAGTTCATCTGACAAATCGAAGCCTAAAGCAGGAGTCAGAACTGGTGAGATGAATTTGGCTCCCAAGAATTTGCAGCAGCAGCAGCCCTCTCCACTGCACCCTGCCAATCAATCTCTACATGGAGGACTTGTGAAATCTGATGTATCAAAGACATCCCAAGGGAAGCTCTTTATTCTCAAACCAGGATGGGAAAATGGTGCTTCCCCTTCTCCAAAGGATGTTGCAAATCCTACAAATATTGCCACCAGAACAGCAAATGGCCTACTGGCTGCTGCTCCTTCAGTTCCATCTGCACCTTTGAGGAGCCCAAACAATCCTAAACTTTCTTCCGGGGAGCGCAAGTCAACAAGTTTGAACTTTATATCGGGGTTCAATGTGGAAAAGAGGCCATCTGTGTCTCAAACCCAGAGCCGACATGATTTTTTCAATCTCCTGAAAAAGAAAACCTTAACAAATACCTCTGCAACACTTGTGGATTCAGCCTCAGTCGTTTCATCTCCTGCCAGTGAGAAATCTTGTGATGTGAATAAGGAGTCAGCCAGTGCTCTTTCAAGTCCTCAGGCTATCAAGAATGGCACTGAGTTGACAAACAATGGTGGTACATTTGAAGAGGTTTCTGAGGAAGAGGCTAAATTTCTTCGTTCTCTTGGGTGGGAAGAAAATCCTGGGGATGATGAGGGCCTTACAGAAGAGGAGATCAATGCTTTCATTCAGGAGGTAAACTGCTTATACTTTGTTGCAGACAATGTGATTGATAGGATCTCTAACTTTTAGCAGGTTTTATTGATAATTTTTTTTGGTATTTTATATGTAAGTTAATGCCATCTGTGCCAAAACTGTTTAAGTTGTTTGTATCCAAGATATTTTTATAGGTTGATATGGCATTATGGTGTTATTTCAGTTTCGAATTCATATTGAATACTTAGAAGGCTTTACTAAGATTGTTGTAATAATTGTTTAATGCAATTTTACTTATTTTGTTTTCATCATGTTCTTTCCAGGTCCTGAAACAGAAGCCGTCCTTAAAAGTCTGCCGAGCCATGCAGCAAAAGCTGCTTGAATCTCATTCAACTGATATGGCTGGAGCTTCCTCTGAATCAAGCTCGTCTGATTCCGGATCAGATATGTGATGGTGTTCCTTTTGAGTAGTAGATCCAAGAAATTCCAATTTTTGATGGCAGATGGTTAGTTTCCTTTTTTACTTTTCTTTTGAAGAAAGTTGATGAGTTTCATATGGAAGGAGGGGTGGATTTTTGGTTGGAACTCTACATTTTGCAAATAGTGCAATAAGTCACAGGTGCCTCAATCCTGCCTTCCCAATTGAGGGGAATTTTACATGCCAAGGTTGGTTTTTAGGAGACGGTAGGGTAGGGGCTATTTTGTCTGCAATAGAAGATGCTGGGGAAATAGCATCTTTTTGGGGGGGTTATTTTGGTTCCTTTTTTCTTTTCTTTCTTTTCAAGAGGGTTTGATTCTACTAGGAAAAAGGCTAATGGTGTTTTTTTTTGTCAATTTTACGGAAAAAAAAAAAGGAAATCAAATCTAAAAGTTTCATTTTTAGTTTAGTTCATATTGATATAAGCATTCCTGGTGTTCTCAATTTTTTTTAGAAGAAAAAATTAGAGCAATTCCTGTTAATATTCTGGGCACTAATTATGCGTTGAATTGGAAGAAATTCAGATCATAGTTTTTTTTTTAGTGCTAGTGTTCTTTTACTTGGTTTAAAACAATTTCTTAACAAGAAGCGGTCAGATGTTTGTTTAAACATGAGTGCTTTTGTTGTCTAATCTTTGTTCATATTTCCATGTGAGTTGTGACAAATAGATTAGAATGAAAGTAAAAATTTTCACCTGTGAGCTCCAATTTCACAACTCATATATAATGTAGCTCAGTTTCACGAATTACAAACTATTCACCAATTTGCCATCTGATTGCATCTGTCAAGACAGAAGGTATATCCAAAACTAATATCAACTTCACTTAATTGATATTAAAAAAAAAAAAACAGTCCACTTAAGTACAACTTTCTGTCAAACACAAGTGAATATGATTAAGTATTTGACATATGGAGTAAAATTGCAAGTTGCAACCCAAATGTCAAAATAATTGGAAAGAGCGAAATTAAAAATGAAATAGGGAAAAATGTAATCCATTTGTTATTGTTTTGAAATGTTTTTTTGGAAAATAGTCCTTTTTTTTTTGGTGCAACGATTGTCCGGTTTTATAGCGGAATTAGTTCAGCGTTTTTTATTGGCGCCCTAATTCTTGTTGAATATTTCAATAAAATAATAGTCCTAACTAAAATTTGGTCATAAGATTGATTTTTCCAGTAACCCTGCGGAGAACAAAAGAAAGACGGTCTCATTTCTTTATTCACATGAGAACAGTAGTACGACCTTTCTGAATTTCCTTTATTCTTTGCATTAATTGATAATTTTATTTCTTTTAATAATTTAATTTAATTATACGCAACTCAAAAATAAGGTTCAATGATGAAAATTCAACGAAATGAATTATAAAGTCAAGTTTCTTTTTTTGTAATGGGCTAGTGGCCCAAAAAAAAGCTTTCTGATAACATTATTAAAGTGAAGTCTTAGCACTAAGACAGTGTCTCATTGATGTTCAGCTGTTTTCAGAATAGTGAAGAAAATCATGTATTTCCTGTGACTGTTAGCGCGAGAAGTCATTGCTAACATAGTGGGAATGTGAGAGAACATGAAAGAGGTTGAGGGGGATGTGGTTTTGGAGAGAATAAAAGGGGGAAGAAAAAAAAAAGACAAGAACACTAAAAAAACAATGTGAGAATAAAGAGAAAAAAAAAGAGGGAGTTTAGAAAGGGGATTGAAAAAGAAGCTAAGAGAAGACCAAAAGTAGAAGGAAAAATGCAGCAGCTGGTGAAGGTGGAGTTTGTCAACAGGAAGAACAAGCTTACAAGCATTAAAGGCTTCGGCTTGACATAGGAAGAAAGACTGACTTTACACAGCACTGGACTCATTGCTTTTGTGCTGAGAACTTCAGAGGGCATAGAAAATTAGAAAGGGATCCAATTCACTGTTAAACGAGTGAGCCTCTTTTAAATCTCTTTTCTTATTTTACAGTCATTTGTAGTAAATTCATGGCATAATTTCATTGTGATATGTTTGAATAATATATGTTTTTTTCCTTTTAGGTTGAATGCATAAAACCCCTTTTTCTATATTTTGTTCTGACGACCCTTTTTTGATAAAGTGTCATCTTGATGTATTAAGTCGAATTAACTTCGTTTTAGTAGTGTTGAGGTGTCGTAAGAGTATTTTTAATGAAAAAAATTAACAAGTTTTATATTTTGCATGATTTTTTCAATTGAATTCTTTAAGAAGTTCCTCTATGTCGAGTTTGTTACTTTCTTCATTTGCTTAAATTAGTTTTAGTAAATAATTCATTTTAAGTTTGCTTTAGTGGAATCATGAATTTTTTTATTTATTTCTCTATGCTTGTCATTGGGTTTTTAAATTCAGATATTGGTAGGTAGTTTCATGCATAATTAAGCTGATTTAAAGTTTGCACTCTGTTTCTTTTGAATTCATTTGTGCATTAGTTGGTTTTTAGTCGGTATGATTGAATAAAATGATCCCAGAATGTTAATAAATAATATAGATTTTTAGAATTAACAGTATCGATTTTCTTGTTTTTAGCCTAGGATGAATTTAGCCTTTCTATATATTTTTTAGAAGCCAAGTTAAAATTATTTCCTTTTATTATGTCCTTATTTTTTTTGAAAGAAAAAATAATTCTATTGATTCAAACTAGCAATACATCGATAAAAATACAAATACAAATTCACTAAAAATAATAGAGGATGAAACAACACCCAAGTTAATAATATAATAAATCAACTCAAAACCTACAAATTTAATAATTCTATAATGACTATAATTTATACCTATGACTCCAATTCTGCAATACACTGACTTCTATAATCTGATTTGTTATCTTTGTCTGATCGAATATACTTTACTCGACTGAATCGTCCGCACACAAATAAAACGCCGCACGAAGATGACGGAAAATAAAAAGACAATAAAAAAATCAAACGCCACAATAAGACGATGAAATTACAAAAAATAAAATAAAATTCTGATCTATGAGAAATAACCACTTATTTAAGAAATAAATTGATAAAAAGATGTGTAAATAGGTAATTTCAGACTAAGAATAGCCAAAAATTACTTTTTGCTTAAAGAAGATGAGTGACTTGAAAAAAAAAAAGAAAATTGAGAGAAAAGAAGATTAGAGTTTTGAAAGAGTGTACCTATTCTCTCCTTATATTATGTAAACTAACTCGTTTATTTTTTGTAGTTTTTTTCCTTTTAGAGGACTGATTTAAAATTTTAATTTCAAGATGGACTGTAGCGTTTGGATTGCGACAAAATTTATTTTGTTTAATTTAGATTTTATTTTTTAACTCAAGTGAAAAATTTTCTCAAAAAAAAAAAAAACTCAATGTGAAAAATGATGTAATTATTTCTTTTCCCCTTATTTCTTTACATGCACTTTTTTAAATTTTATTTTTATTTGGTGGATAATAAAGTGTTGTAATGTAATAAATATTGTGAACCAGACTAAAATTGCATGAAAATAACTTAATTAAAAATTTAAACTTATTTGTGAAATTTGAAAATTATTTAGAGGCAACTGCATTTATCTCACGTAATAAAGAAATAATTAAATAATTAAAAATAATAAAACACCAAACAAAAATGAAGATCGATTGCAAGATTGGATGGAAAGTTAGATTGCCCATATCCAGTTTTCGGACTCCATCTTTGAGAACAGTTGTTAGACCCTTCATAGGATTCAGTTGTTGTACAATGTATCTTGAATTTCACACAAAGGCGTCTCATCTCCAATTTGGATTTCATAATCCAAGATTGTATTTTCTAGTCACCTCAAGCCCACACTGTGGCAACAAATACTTGAACACGCACTAAACCCACTGCTTCCGACTAGATAAAAACCAGATGCATGTTTGCTTCTCTTTGAAGGGTGAAGAAATATAATGTATAATCATCTTGGAAATGTCAGTCAATTTATAGCCCCAAACAAAGCATAAAGATACATAACCAATCAAGGAAAAAAAAAACAGTGTAGCTGAAATTAGAACTCGTTTACAAACAGAATCTATGACAACCATCACAAATTCCAGAAGAGTTGCATGGGTTTACCCCATCAATGCTCAAGATTGATAGGCGGCTGAAGGTCATAAACATATACACCAAGGCGACACCATATTTCATCCCGTTGATTCAAGTAAATGATACACACAATCTCACAATTCATTCTGTGTGTGAAGTCCAATAAATTAGCCCGCTGTAGGAAACCAGTTTATATGATCAGAACAGAGAAAGGCACAACCAGTACAGAATAAACAGTCAGAGAGCATTAACAATTCAACAGTCAAAATTGAAAAAATATATGATGTGAAATTACAACAACCCAATAATAGAATTAACTGTTGCATGTCTGTGTTAGTCTCATCTCATGTATCCCTACACATCCATATGTGTGTCATGTGATGAGATAAAAAGGATCATAATCCATCCACCGCAGAAAAACTTTCATGTGATCAACATGCCACAGAGCATGTTTATCTAACCTTCAACCAAAGCTACATACAGCAAAGGAAAAAGAGAGAGAGCTTTGACAAGGCTAATCAAAGATGACATAGCTGGTAGCCCTAGTACAGAGAAACAGAATCCTAAGAAAATTTCAGAATGCAAAAGTGTTTTTTTAGTTTAATAGATGCAAATGTAACATGACAACAACAAATGATCAACTCAATTGAGAGATGTGCAAAAGCTAACCAATGCACAAATTGAGACAACAATTTACCTTATCAACACAAATACACATTGCAAGACACCCGCAGTTCCTGTCCATACTGAAGGCCCAGATTTGACAAGTGAATCTTGTATCAATAAGCCTACTGATGCCGCTAGAGAAACGAAGGATACAACATAAGCAAAGAAAAGCCATAGCTTCAATCTGCCACCATGAAGTCAGGAATTAATTAATGTAACCTTGAGCAGGAAAATGGAATAAAGCAACCCATTATTGTAAATCAGAGATGTACAATCAATTGATTTTCATCATTCCGAAACATGCAGATGCATATACAAAGTCATAAATTACAATCAACCACACAATAAATCCAACTATTGGGAGTAAAAGAATAAGCAAAACACTTTATTGAGCAATTCCATCAAAATTTTATGTCATTGCTGAACTTATCAGGTCAATTTGAGCGAGAAGTATATCGCTGCATATAGTACATGAAAATTTTCACAAATGAGCTCCAGAAAAAGTTGCATCAACTCCTAAGGCAAATCCTTGTTCCTTTCATTGTCTATTTCCCCTTTGACCTTCATAATTTTCATTCAGTAGGTTTATCACAACACATATTTCATGAGCAATACGAGTTATACAACAAACATGAACAGCTAATGCCCATTGATTAAAACTCATACTGCATATCAGATCAAAGTAAGATATATGATAGACCATAATAGAAAGTCAAAACACACACATAGTCACACTCACACATAGCTGTAAATATAACAAAACCCTCCTTTTCCTAGTTCAGTCAATAAAACCGGAAATTTTTAAGTAAGAATTCAGAGAAATTGATATGCAAGCCATTCTATCTTCCCCTATCATCTCCACTACAAGTGACATCACAACTACTAGGGTGGCACGTGCACATGTCAAAATCAGCTTTTATAATGAAACCCATATCGGTTCTCTAAACTTAATTAGCAAATTATGAGCCAGTTAAATATGTTTTCAATGTCTTAGTACCAGTGGCATGCAGCCCTGATGGAGCAGCTCTCCTGATGCAGGCATAAAGAAATTCCAGATTTGCCTTATCCTGTGTTGAGCATTTGGAGAACAGGTTGGTACAAGAAGTTTGGAATTTTCTAAAAGTTGGGTAGAGGAGAAACCACTTTATTGCCATTCCTACTTGCGTGATGATGAAAATCTCAAGGCAATACACAAACTTCTCATACCCACCCCTATCTACAAAGCTGATCTACCTTGAAGTCGCAACTCATTGTGGTCTTGAAAAGCAGATCTCAAGACAAGACAGCAAACTGTAGCAACTTCTGAATATTACATATCTAACTGAAGTGACGTTTTTTATGTTTTATTTTTTTGGGAGGATGTCTATGTCCACAATGCAAAACAAAAAACATCCTGACTTTACAAGCTTTCCATTGATTATCCTCTATTGCTTTCAGAAACACCATAAATCACTTTCTTCAATTTACTTGACCAAACCTTCTGCTACTCAAAGACAAGAGAGATGAAATTCTTGAGCATAATAAAGAAGCCATCATCTAATGCCAATGAGCATCATCCAGAAGCCATAAAAACAAGACGTGAAGAGCAAAAATTGCCCAAATCACAAAAAAGGATCAAATGTATAAGTGATTCCAAGGCATGCCCTTAATCGTGCATCACCAGTTTTGTGGTTATTGATAAGTGATAGCTACAAACCTTAGAAGGCCGATGAAAAGAGTCTGCAGAATAAAATTACGACAAATGTCTCTCCGTACCTCTCCCTTTCATTGAATTTATTCCCACTAAGTTAGAAACAGTTCAATTTAATAGTAGGAATCAATTCTGCCGTATATTCAACCATTCTAAAGCATTTCAAAACACTCCATATTCCATATTTTATTTTTGTCCTCTGCTTCTTTTCAATTCTAGACGTGCAGTATATTTTAGATCAGAACATTTGCTTCTCAATATTGTAAATCAAAATTCTCCAAGACAAATTGGACGGAGTAGGAACAGCCTGCATGCACAACCCAGCACTTCAATAGTAGTATATAGAACCACCATTTTCTTTCATGTATGCTTCATAAAATCCAGGCCTTTTCAGTGCTATGGTTTTCAGAGACAATTAACTAGTACTGATAGCACTCAATAGTAGTAGGAAACAATTTCCAGCTAACCGCTACCTATATCATATGATGATTTCTCCATCATTGATAGGTCTTACTTGTAAAACTCAATTGACTGGTGACTCATAAACAATGATTCAGAATACTGGACACAACTGCAAATTTCTAAAGTCACTTGCTTGGGAACCTCATAGAAAATGAGGTCTACTTCAATGATCCCATTGTATTTAACACACAGACTTAATCAATTGATTGATAAGGTTTTAATAAATAAAACAAATACCGATAGCGAATTGCAAATAGAAGCACAATTCAAACAAAATTAAGAAACAAACTGCTAACCTCCACTCGCCTTCTTCGTAAGGAGAGTAATCAATATCCTCTTTTCTAACGCAATTAAACATCAAAGCCGCGATTGAGGCAAAAATCCCTAAAAATTACAAACAAACACAATCAAAAAAAAAAAAAAAACGTCTGTATGTGCACCATTTTAAAGAAGCGATAGAGAATCAAGAAAATTGACCAGGGAGGTAATGAACGAAGGAAACTTTGACGGAGCTACAAACAACGGCATCAACCCAGAACCACCAACCGGCGCCGAACACGGCTCCTGCGACGCCCGGACCGAAGATCGCCCATAGCTCCGGTAAATCCATTGACTGACTGAGATCTTCGACTGTTGCTGATTTTGCTTTGGAGCGTTAATTAAATTATAAAGAAATTAATTAAATATTGATTTAGGGTTGAGAATCACAGCTCCGCTTCAACTGTAGTAGTGGTGGTGGTAGTGGTGGTGGTGGTGGCGGTGGTGGTGGGTATATGATTGCCTCCTCCAGCAGCTTCCTTTGGTTTGGACTTTCTGATGAAAATGCCCCTAGACAAAGACACTACGCTCCCTTTTTCTTTTGTTTTCTTTTTTTTTTTTTTTAATTTCTTTAACGATCTTATGTTTTGTCTCTTTATTAAAACACATATAATCATATAATCATTGTATTTCGAACGTTATATAAATAATTTAAATAAAATAAAATTTTTAATTTTTATTATCATAATTTTTAGTTATAATAAAAATTAGTTTTAGAATTATTAAATTAGTATTAAAGTATGTATAATAATATTTTAGTTAAAAATAATATTAAATAATTACTATAATTTTATAATAGTTTAAAAAAATATTTTGAGTGATTTAAGGTAAAAATACATAATATATATAATTTTTTAAAATTTAAGTAGTATTAAAATATGTATAATAGTGTTTTAGTTAAAAATAATACTAAATAACTATTAAATTTTTTTTATTTTTAATAAAAAAATTACGATATTTAATATTTTAACACATTAGTTTTTAAGTGAATACTCAAATATAAAGTTAGACACTTGTCAAATTTTTTGCTTAATGACTTTAGGGTTCAGAATTTAATATATATATAAATATAGATTTCATTTTTTATAAAATTAACCATATAATTAAATTAATTTTCTAATAAATTTTCATAGTTACTATTATTTTATTTTATTTTCAAAGTATACATCAAATTTTTTTAAATAATTATCAGTCAACACTTATATAATTCAAACATATCATTACACTCACTAATCGTTAAGAAATGATTTTTCACTCAATAATCACTTATTTAATTTGTTTGATATATATATATATAGGATTTATTGTACTGTTGGTACTATAATTTTGCCCCATGTTTCAGAATGGTATTAAATTTTTTATTTTTTTCTTTTCAATTACTAAAGTTATATTTTTGTTCAAATTAAAGTACCTCGAACATATTCAATCAAATTTAGTATATGTAGCAGCGGGAATAAACATATTATTAGTATATTTGTCATGTAAGCATCCCACTAAATAATTTAATCATCTTGTTGGCCCCATAAAACAAAATTTACTTGTGAGATCCATAAAAAAATTTAGTAAATTTTATTTTATGGAGCCCACAAAATGATTAGACTGATTAATGGGATGATTATGTGGCGAATATACTAAAAATATACTTATTCCTAGGGGTGTGCAAAAACCGAACTAAATTCGGTTTGGTTTCGGTTAGGTTGATTAATAGTTTTCGATTTTTTTGAACCAAATTTTGATTCAGGTCAATTCAATTTTTATACACAGAAAATAGGTTAACCGAATTAACTGAACTTTAATATATTTTTTTATTTTTAAATAATATAATAAAAAATAAAAATTAATTTATATTTATAAAAAAAATGGGTTTGTTTAGTTGGTTCGGTTCTTATGTTAACAAAATCAATTTTTTCGGTGGATTCGGTTAGATTTTTTTTGGTTTGGTTTAGTTCGGTTATGATTTGGTTTGGTTTGGTTCGGTTATGATTTGGTTTGGTTTGGTTCGGTTAATTTGGTTTCGGTTAAAAAAAGGACCCAAAATCGACCGAACCTACCGAATTCACACCCCTACTTATTTCGGCTAATGTTAAATTTAATCGGATATGTTTGAGGTACTTTAACCTGTAACAAAAATAGAACTCCAGTAACTGAAAAAAAATTAAAAGTCTAGTATTATTTTGAAACTTGAGGCAAAATTATGATACCATTGGTGCAATAAACCCTATATATATGTGTGAAAAAAATAATTTGATGTGTAAAATAAATTTCTTTGAAAAAATTAGTAAAATAAATCCCCTTTATGGTATCGATATCTATTAATATATATAAAGTTGGGTTCTAATTTCATTGTAGATGAATAGCGTACCAAAAGAGTCTTCAATTTTGTTTAAATCATGAATTTGCCACCGTTTGTAACTCATATACAAAACGGCGCCATTTGAAGCAAAGGACATATATACCCTTAAACTGATAAAAAATGGTGCATCTCTTTTGGATAGTATTGTCATTTTGTTTATTAGGTTACAGAATCCCAATTCCACTATCTTCTTTCATCATAGATTCACTGTAACATCCATGTCCTCAAGACCAAGTTAAGGTGTTAATATATATTTAAAGTCAATAAATGAATTAATAGTTAATACATAAATAACTTAATTTGTAGAGATAAATAACTAAGTGGAGTTGATTAGTATGGAAATATTGGGAATGTCCTAGAAATTTTAATATGCGGCAACCTTTGATAAAAAAAATAAATATAATAATAATAAAAATTAATTAAGAAAGTGCTAGAAGATTGGGTATGTGGCACCCATAAAAAAAAAAAATTATATATATATATATATATATAAAGGGTCTAGGTGTCATCTTCTTATGGTTTTTGGTGGTAATGCTTATCCTTAAATTTAGATATAAAAACCTCCATTTGGGTTTTATCATGTAAGAACCATAGAAAAGAAAAAAAGAAAAAAGAAGAGGAACGTGGGAGCTTGCAAAGATGGTGAGTGAATTTTGTTTCTTTTCTTCCTTCTTCCTAAATAAACTTTTTTATCAATTATATTAATTTCTTTATCAATTCTAATTTGATCCAAGTATAGAATCTCTTCTTCTTTATGTAAATCCTTCTTGATCACTTGTTTCTTTGAGTTGTGATTTGATTTCTTGGGGTTATTTACATTCACAGTCCCTAGATTATTACCCATTTCTCACTATCGTCTCAAAGAATCAATTGAACATACAAAAATTTCTAACTTTTAATTTCAATAATGGTAAACCCTCATTCGTCGATTTTCGATAAAATTAACACTAAAATGTTAATGTGGGCAAATAAGGGAATGACGATGTGGCAAAATTATTTTTAATAATAAACCAAAGGTGTGACACCTGTTAAAGATGCCAATCATACATTGTATGCATGTGACTAACACATAACATAATTATTTATGTCAAATTTTTAACTCACAATTTTACATATGTTACACATATCACACACTAACAAACACATAGCTTCAAGCAGTTTACATCTTTCTTTATATTATACATATACAATGCTCTAGCCTTAATACAAGATATGAAAGTTTACTAAGCATATGACGCTCAAGAAAAACTGAGGACGACCTCCTGCTGACCCACCTGACACAATTCTAGTGCAATTGATGCAATTGTTCCTTCAAGACAGACTA
>CATIWM010164520.1:0-17143 GCA_949671775.1 Mallotus repandus | reverse complement strand
ATATTATTATTTAGTGTTATTCTAAAAATTATTAAATATATTTTTTTCTTATTTTTTAAATGAAATAAAAAATTAAATGATAAAAATAAGTAAACATATGGAAATGTAGTTTTACTAATTGAAAATTTTAAGGATGTAACTGCACTAAAATAAATAAAAATATTCATGTGGTTAGCGATTGGGTTTAGTTATGTTTTAAATATGTTTAGGATTTGGATTTACTAAAATAATCGATTAAAAGATTTAATTGAATGATTATAAACTTTAGAGAGATAATTACATTTTTAAAAATAGTTCTTCAAGATATTTTTGTAATTTTTGCCTTTTTTTTTTGGTGAGGAAAGCGAATGATCCTAGTGTAGATACTCGGTTCGATCGGCCCTCGATAGGGAGTGAACTATGGATACTCGGTTTGGTCGGCCCACAACAAGGCCCAATGATGAAGAGTTTGGCCTTGAAATGCAAGAAAAAACCCAAATTCCTCTTGAATAAGCCAAGCCCAAGCCCATGGCCCAACATTCAAGCCCAAGCCTGAGGGCTGAAGAAGCGATTGCCTCTTCAGCAACAAGTGATCGCTTCCTGACCAGGAGGGTTAATAGGTGATCGCCCCCTAGAGGAGGTGATCACCTTTTCAGCCGCCCACTTGCTACTACATTAAATGCAGCATGTCAATGGCAGCCACCAAAGGACCCACCACCTCACCCCTCTGCATAAAAATGTGCATGGGTGTATTTTCTGAGAAAAAAAGGAGGGCTAGGAGGTAAGGTGATGTGCCCATTATTTACGTGTCTTAGTTTGAATTTTAGTAAATTTTAAATAGGAAATAATTTAATTTAAATAGTTTTTGGGTCTAATTAGGAGTTTATTTAGTAATTAGTATTTGATTATGATTTTTATTATTTGTCTATTTAGGAAGATATAATTAGTTTTTTAATTAATGTTTATCTTTTGTTTGTAGGTGGACTCGCCAATTAAGGAAAAAAAGGAAGAATTTAAAGTTGAATTGTCAAAACTTCCAAAAGCTTCAAGCCAATTGCAAGCCATATTTAAGCCATGGAAGCCAAATTATAATTGGATAATTAAGAAGCCGTGTGAAGATCAAAAAGTCTCCTATTTTGCAAATTGAGAAGATTTGAGATCAAAGTGGACTCTTCCTAACTCTAGTTCTATATAAAGGAAATTAAAACACCTTTTGTGGGATGAACAGAAACGAGGAGGGACAAAGAGGAGAGACACAGAGGCAAGATAGAGAGACAGCTGAAGGATTCGACAATTATTTAACAACTTTATTTTTCATCTTTTTGTTTTTCTTTATATTTTGTTTATGGATTATTCTATAGCCATGCGTGGCTAATTCTCTTTTAGAATCTCGGTTAGGAGTAGCTATTCCATTATATGAATTGAACACAAGCATTTATTTGATTTAGATTTCAGTTAATTCTTTGTGTTGCAATATTGTCTAGTTATCATTCCAGACCTGTTTGATTGCTTGTTTATGGATAAATTCACCAACGAGGGTTAGGGGAATTTATTAGCTTAAGAATACTTAGAACTTAGATCACTCGACCACGAGAGTAGGCGAGCTTTTCAAGGAGCCATGACAGTTTAATCACGGTTACAAATTAATTGCTAAAAATCTTAATGAGCTAGGATTAACTTATTAATCATGAGAGTAGGTTAGATTTTAATCATTGCATGCTTAATTTAACTTGAGAGAGTCTTTAGGTAATTTAGAGCAATTACCCTTAACTGAATTCAAAAGTTTATTTATTTTATAATATGTTCAAGATTAGAATGGAATAGTAAAACTAAACCCAGATTCTAAGTATTAAATATCTAATTTTAGTTTAGTTTATTTAAGTGGTTATTTAAATTTTATAATTGCTCAAATTCTTTAATCGGTTTACTAGCTAAGTTATAGGTAAAAATAATTGGTAGTCAATATATAGTCTTCGTAGGAACGATATCTTATGTGCTACAATCACGACTCGTGCACTTGCAAGTTTTGAGAGCAACATAAGGGGATGATGGGAAAAATGGTAGGGCTATGATAGGTGTCTTGGGAGCTTAAATACGAGAAAGGAAAAAAAAAGAAAAAAAAAAGGAAAAGGGGAGACTGAAAGAAAAAAAGAGAGGAAAAGAAAGAAGAGAGGAGAGTATTCTGGGGAAGAAGAGGGGATGTTCTTGAATCAAAAGGGGGATTCAAGCTTCAAAAGATCATTTTTTCTTGAAGGAAAAGGGGAGATCTTGCATTGAAGTAAAGTTCAACACTTGAAGCCTATCTCTGAGGGCAAATCACTTTGAAAAAGTTTATATTCAGTAACAATCTCTATACTTTCAATCTTGATTCATATATGTGCATAAAATTTAAGTCATTCGCTTGTTCAACATATTTTTGTATTTATTACTCTTGTTATACCACGTTTTGATGTGATCTGTTAAAGTGTCAGGGCCAGTTTAAGGTTTTAAGTATATGTATACATAGTTTACTTAAGGTAGAGGTAAGCCTATTTTTTTGAGTGTCGTCTATGCCTGATGATCAGGCGATCACCTCCTTGCCAACAGACGATCGCCTCTACGCCAGAGAGCCAAGAGGCGATCATCACTTAGACAGGGTCTTGCACGACTTTGTCTTGTTTTTATATGACTTTTTGTATGATTTCTCTGAAAACCTATGTCTTTTATGTCTTTTTGAGTTATTATGCATGATTACCACCCATGTAGTGGATTGACTTTAGATATTTTTCCATTTCCTTTTGTATTTAATTTAATCTATGTATTAACCATATGGATTCCTTTTTGTATGTTTTCTTTTGTACTTTGGGAAGTTTTTTTTTTTTGCCTATTGTAGGAACTTGGGATGAGTTTCCACTTAAAGGGAATTGATTCCCTTAATTAGTTCTTGAGAGGACTTACGACGGTTTAGTTTCAGTATATTTCTGGTTTATTTTCTATATATTGTCTGTATATTATGGTTTATTTTTGGTATATTTCCTGTTTATTTCTCTCTTATTTGAAGCAGAGCATTGTAATCCCTAATCCTTTCCTCGTTTATTTGGAATGTATAGTTGTAAATTATTTTTTTATGAATGTTGAGAATTCAATGCATGAAATGAGATTAATGTGCAAACTTAGACTTTAATGTAAAATTTGACAAATTGGATGAAGGCAATTATAATTTGCATGTTAATAAAGAAACAATTGAATAATTAAAGGTAATAAAACATGAAACACAAACGAAAGCCAATCGCAAGGTCGGGTGGGCATTCAAACGTCCATACCCAGTTCCCGAACTTGTTCTCTGATGACGACTTCTGGGAACCTCCATGGAATCCAGTTGCCATATAAGTGTGTCCCAACTCTTATCCTGGTGAGGACTCCATCTTCGTTTAGGCTGAAGACCTATTTCATATTTTCTAATGGGCCTTGAGCCCACACGGTGCCTTGGTCGCCAACACTTGGGTGCCCGCTAAACCTTACCGCCTATTGTGGCAACTCCATTGGGGATAGAGAAACTGATTCCAAATGTTTTGGAATTTATCATCTTTAATTATTCCTTTGTTTCTTTTGCATTTTGTTGCATTCACTACACTCTTTCCACACAATGAGCACTTCAATCCCTATTAGTCCAATTATAATCATTATTCTACCGCCTACGTTTCACTCAAACCTGGTGGTAGAATATGTGGTTATTATCACTCATGACATGTACTATCCGTATTGCTTGGACCCTTGAGTGCGGAGACGAGTATGGATGTATATCATTGTGGGAGCCGAAGCCTACTAAACAAGACTCAAGGTTATGTAGTGACTTAACAACTTTCCTTAGGAATTCTCCCAAATGCATGTGTTTTATGCCCTTTGATGGACCCTTAAAATAAAACTCAAGCCCGTTGTAAAGGAACCTGGTCAAGATGTGCCTCTCGTGCCCACTTTTAACTTATTTTAAGTGAATATTGCCAAAAAAGGGCCTCTCATGACTCTTGGCACATTAAGAATGGACTTTGAATTTATTTAGAGGATTTATTACTTGTTTGAATTATTTTGAGAGTTTCTTGCATACGTCGGTTTTGTTATCCCCCGTTGATAATTAAAACCCATGCCAACAATCCTAGAACAAGAAACCTACCATTGAATGCATGTGTGGGAGGAATAAGGGTGGAGGTTTTCATTCTAATGCATTTGTGTTTTGTTCTCTATTATGTGTAAATTATATGTGTTTAGTTTCTTTTTGCTTTAGATAATTAAATGGACATGCATCTCATGCATACAAGTCATGCATAGTTCTAACCTATGGTTTTACAGTTATAGATCCCTTAAGTTCATCTGTGTGGACCTGCTCTAGTTTTGGTCGCTTAGTCAAAAATTCAAAAACAGAAATGGCAGGGGGTTTTGACCCTGAGGCTTTTAAGGCACAGTTGAAAGATGAAGTGATTGCTGAAACTCGATCCATGATGAGAGAGATAATGGGGGAAATAACCAAATTAATCACAGAAAAATAGCCAGCGCAACCGACCGTCCTGATTGATCTAGATGCAGAAATTCCAGTGAGAGTAAGGGAAGAGGATGATGTGACTGTGCTAGCTGATCCAGTAGGTCGAAAGAATTTAGGCTAGATAGAGAGTGTGGAACAGTCTGATTGGGCCAAGAATATAACTAAGGCCATGGCCCAGATGCAATTAATGATGAAGGAAAAGGGCATGGATGCCCCGATGGACTACACTAATCTGAACCTGGATGAGAAGGATGATCCTTTGCCTCAGAAGTTTAAATTTGCCACTATGAAAAAGTACTCTGGGACCGAGGACCCGCATTTGCACTTGAAGCAATATGTGACATACATAAAAGCTATGGAATTGACTAAAGCTCAAATAGTCAAACAATTCCATATGTCACTAGAAGGCACACTGATCTGTTGGTACTATGCTTTAGAACCACATGTCCAATCTGACTGAAAAGAGTTATGTACTGCGTTTGTGAAGCAGTTTGGCCTTAACGTCCAATTGGAAGTATCATTGAGAGATTTGCAGAACACCAAACAGAGGTTCAATGAGTTATTTACTGACTACCTGACTCGTTGGAGGGGGAAGTTGGCTCAAATGAGGCATAGACCTGCTGAGTCAGATCAGTTGATGCTAGTAATGGAAGGCTGTGTCCCAATATTGTCTGGAAAGCTGAAAGATCTGGGGATTCATAACTTTGAAGAACTGTATAGGTTTGGGGTCTAGAACGAGTCAAACTTAGCTCAAGAAAAGAGATTTTTTAGGGGAAGATCTGGGGGCAAGGATGGAGCTAGTTCAAGCAGTAATGTCCATATTAGTACTATCAAATAGTCAGGCCCAAATGTGCAAATTAACGCTGTCAGGTAGCCTCGGAGGTTTTGAAATCTAGGGCGGCCCCTCTCTAAAGTTCTTGTGAAGTTAGTTGAGAAGAACCTGCTGTGACCTTACGTTCACAACAACCTATGCCAAATGCCAACCCAATGCTTTTTTGCAAATTCCACCAGACCATCAGACATGATACCAATAATTGTTCCCGGTTGAAGCATAAGATTCAAGACCTAATTAATGCAGGCAAGATCATAGATCCCGAGACCCAAAGGCCAAACACACAAAATAATCCCTTACCAAACTACCGAACTGCCCCGCCTCCAGATGCACCCATCCTTATGATCGGTACCTACTTGACAGAGAAACAAGTTTCTAATTCCTTTGTTAATGCCACTCCTCAGTCACCAAAACCTGAGCCAAACAACCTAAACTAGAATGAACAACCTTTAAATCTTGCTATACGTGTGTTAAATATCTGGAGCTCAGATGATGAAGGTGAGGGATGGATTGATTTATGGGAAAATAATGAAGGAAGAAAGAGTCATTCGGTTGGGAAGGTTGAAGGGAAAGGGAAAGAGATTGCACCTGTTGAACCTGAACTAGAAAAGGCAAAAAGTTCAAAAGAAGGGGCAAAGAAAGAAGAAGTTATCGCCAGCGTGTGGGAGCTACTCATGCATTCTAGAGACCATAGAGAAGTACTGGTTCTAGCTTTGGATCAAAGGAAGATCTCCACAGGCTACACACCTGAGCAAATGGTTGGCTCATTAATGGAAACTCCTTAAGGAGCCATTATGTTTTCTGATGACGACCTACCTTTAGAAGGAAGGGACCACCATAAGGCTTTGTTCATTAAAGCTGAGGTAAAGGGAAAGATGACTTGTTGTGTAATGGTGGATAATGGCTCTGCCATTAATGTGTGCCCACTAAAAATCGTACCAAAGTTAGGATTGACTGTAGTAGACCTGAAGCCTTCGAGGTAGTTATCAAGGCTTATGACGATACAATGAGTCCTGTTGCGGGGACATTCAGAGCATTGGTCAAAACGGGACCTATTGAGGCTTGGGTTGATTTACATGTAATTGACATTTCTGTGACCTTCGCTATCCTATTAGGAAGACTGTGGTTTCATCCTCTAGGTGGTGTTCACCAAAAGATAAAATTCCCACATGAGAATAAGGTTGTTACTATCTCAGTGGAAACTAAGGTTGCTGTAGCTGCTCTGAAACTAGCTCATAAGGAGATTCCTATAAGCCCCAGCTTTGAGGTCTGTATGATTTATGAGGTTGAAATAAGTGAGAAGGTCCTGAATATGATGCGCACCATGGATTTCCTTCATGGTATGGGAATAGGGAAGAACCAGCAAGGCATGCCAAGACACATGGAATATGGAACATTGATTCTGAAGCATGGGTTGGGATATGATAAGGATGGTGATTCTGAGGAAGGATTTGAGATATGGGATCAACTAGAAAAGGAAGAGGAGGAGGCTTAGGCTAAGAAGAAGAAGACTCTATGGGAGATTTTCGTGAGGCAAGGCACCAATTACCTCTATAATGGATCTCCTGAACCTCTTCTGATGGTGGGAGAGGTAATTCCATGGTTTGAGATCTTCGCCGAATATGTGGAAGGGGTAAAGTAGGCTGATCCTACAGAGGTTCTTGTGGAAGAGCTGATAGTGGCTGAAGAAGAGCTTGAGGAGCATGTTGCTGCTCTGGAGTTGAAAGACACCAACGGTCAGGATGAGGAGCTAAATCTCGAAACCTATGTCCTAAATTCCATTATCGATCTTTTCTATGATGACTTTAATGTTTCCCTTGCTACTTTATTTGAAACTGATGACTTGTTCTTTTCCAAAAATGAATGCAATGAAGTATGACTTAGCTTATTTGTGTGATGTGTTTCCTAATGGTTATTCTATTTTTTATTATCATTTCATGCGTATGCTTGACATTAATTCCATGCAAACTAAATCATTTAATATAGACACAAATGACAACCCTAAAAATATATTGCTTACTTCTAATTTGACTCATGATGAAAGAGAAAAAATGAAAGAAATGTTTAAAAGAAGACAAAAAGTATTTGCGTAGGATTACAAAGATATGCCAGATATTGATAGGGAAATAACAGAACATAGGATCCCTACACATCCTCATGTGTCTCCAATAAAGCAGAAGAAGAGAAGGTTGAGACCAGAATGGGCTCTCTTGGTCAAAGAAGAAGTGGAAATGTAGTTAAAGGAAAAGTTTTTGGAAGTGGTTGAAGACACTCAGTGGCTGGCAAATATAGTACTCGTTCCCAAGCAAGATGGTAGGGTCAGAATGTATGTGGATTATAGAGATTTAAACAAGGCTTGCCCAAAAGATGACTTTCCATTACCGCATATTGACACACTCGTCGATAGTGCAGCCTCAAGTGCAATGTAATCCTTCGTGGATAGTTTTTCAGGATACAACTAGATCATGATGGCGGTGATTGATAAGCTGAAAACATCCTTCACTACTTAGTGGGGCATCTACTGTTACACCATCATGCCGTTTGGTTTGAAGAATGCAGGGGCCACTTATCAGAGGATGGCCTTTGTTACATGACATGATCCACAAAGAGATAGAAGTGTACGTGGATGATATGATGGTGAAGTCTGTAACAAGAGAAGGGCATTTTGAAGCTCTAGATAAGTTCTTAGTAAGGGCAGAGAAGTACAATCTTATATTAAACCCAAAGAAGTACGTCTTCAGGCTAATATCTGGGAAACTGCTAGGACATGTAGTCAGCCAGAAGGGGATAGAAGTGGATCCAGATAAAGTCAAAGCAACAGGGAAATGTCTGCATCGAGAACTAAAAAAAAAGTCAGAGGTTTCATTAGGCGGTTGCAGTACATTAGTAGATTCATAGCCAAGTTGACTACTGGTTACAAGTCAATTTTCAAGCTTTTAAGGAAAAATAAACCAGTGATTTGGGATGACAAGTGTTAACAAGCTTTCAAAGCTATTAAAGATTATTTGATGAATCCTCCAATCTTGTAACCATCGAAGCCGGTTAAAACCTTAATCTTATACTTAGCAATCGAGAAGGATGTTATTGGTACAATGTTAGCTCAGAAGGGAGAAGGGAAGGTTGAACACACAGTGTACTACTTAACTAAGAAGCTGTTGCAGTATGAAGCCAACTACAATCTAGTGGAGAAGACATGCTTAGCTATGATTTGGGCAATAAAGAAGCTCTGTCACTACTTCCAGTCTTACAGAGTGCAGGCAATTTCCAAACATGATCCTCTCAGGTACCTTCAGTAAACACTGTCACTTATGGGAAAATTGGCCATATGGCTAGTTCTGCTCACAGAATTTGATATAGACTACGTAGCGAAGAAGGTAGTGAAAGGAAGAGTAGTAGCAGCCTTTTTGGCTCATAACCCTATAGCTGACGAATAGGATTGGGAATTGGATTTTCCCGATGAGCATTTGGGAGCAATAGAAGTTCAAGGATGGAAAATGTACTTTGATAGGGCTGTTAATAATCGAGGAGTAGGCATTGGTGCAATTTTGATCACGCTAGAAGGAGAAATGATCCCGGTGGCGAAAAGGCTTGAGTTCGAAGTAACAAATAACCAAGCTGAGTATGAGGCTTGTATCTTCAGTTTGGAAGCATTGCGCAATGTAGGGGTAGAAGATGTCACTATATACAGGGACTCCATGCTGGTTGTGAAATAAGCTTGTAAAGAGTAGGAGGTAAAGGAAGATAGGTTGCGCCTGTATTAGGATTATTTGGCTACTATCTTGTTGTCTTTCACTCAGTGCAGATTTGTTCATCTACCCAGAGAACAGAATCAGATAATGAATGCCCTTGCTACATTGGCTTCTATGTGGGAAACTGGAAAACGGATGGAGGTTGAGCCTCTAATTCTTGTAAAATCTTGATACTATGAAGAAATAAGAGTCATACCGGTTGATGCTACTGAGAAGCCTTGGTTTTATGACTTGCAACAGTATTTAGAGATTGGGCAATTCCCTGAGGATATTGAAAAGAAAGAAAGAATGTCTTTGAGGATGTTATCACGACAGTTCATCAGCTATAATGGGATGCTGTATAAGAGAATGCCAACTGGGGTCCAACTGAGATGTGTTGATAAAGATGAAGCTCAGAAACTTATGGAGGCAGTGCACAAAGGGGTATGCAGACCCTATATGAATAGGATAGTTTTGGCAAAGAAGATAGCTCACCAGGGTTATTTCTAGTTCATAATGGAAACAAATTGTGTTGAGTTTGTAAAGAAATGTCGTAACTGTCAAGCTTATGGTGATGTCAGTCATTTGCCGTCTATGGAACTCTAATGAATGACTTTTCCCTGGTCGTTTGCAGTTTAGGGAATCGATATTATAAGGGGAGTAAGGCCGAAGGCATCAAACGATTATCGATACATTATGGTGGCAATCAACAGATTGCCTCATCACATCGTTATTAACAATGGCATTCAATTTTGAGCAAAAATAGTCACACTACTGAAGGAATATAAGATTGAGCATCACAGATCATCTTCATACAGACCATAGGCGAATGGTGCGGTAGAAGCTGCAAACAATAATGTGAAGAAAATCTTATCCAAAATGCTAGAGAATTATAAGGATTAGGAAAATTATCTGCAATTTGCACTGTGGGGATACAGAACCACTACTAGAACATCGACTGGAGTCAGTGCATACTCCTAAGTCTGTGGGTGTAAAGCTGTATTGAGATTCAATCATTAAGGGTCCTTTTGAAATCTAAAATCCCTGAATACCAGTGGTTGGAGAGCCGTTTTGCACAACTCACATTATTGTATGAGAAGAGGATGAAGGCTATTTATCATTCACAGCTATATCAGAAGAGGATAACTTGAGCCTATAATAAGAAAATCAAGCCGGGGAAAATTAAAGAAGGTAATTTGGTGTTGAAGCTCATAAAGCTGATCATGACTGATCCTCAAGGGAAGTTTAAGCTGAATTGGGAAGGCCCTTATATGGTGAAAAAGTTATTCTCCAAAGGCGCTGCTATTTTATATGACTTGGAGGGCAATGAATTCAGGGAGCCCATCAATCTGGATAAGCACAAGAAGTACTTTCTGTAAAAGTCCTGCTGGATTAAAAACCTTAAAGAGGCGGTCCAGGCAAAAGTTAAGGATGTGTAAAAGGAGAGAGAGAGGAAAAATAGTTAGTTGAAAAACTTACAAGGGCAAGCCAACTAACGACATGAGATATGTCAGAAGCAAAATGTATATGCATATTGTGCTTAAGTTAAATGAAGCAAATTGCTCTAATTATTATTAAACATTGCATTAAGTATCTATTTCAAATTATTTAACTACAAAAAGAAATGCTATCTAATAAAAGGAAAATGATGACTTAGTTCGTAACTAATTTTGTTTCCTTTTCTTTCGATGAACATTTTGAGCACTCAGTGCTTATAACTCTCTTATCCTTTTATTTCTAATAAACTCATTTCTTTCCGTTTGTTGCACTTAAATCCATGCCTTGTATTGATCATCGGTGGATGGATCTCCATTGTAGTCTATATTCCTCTGGATGGCTCTTCAAGGCCAAGTAGTTACCAAGTTATTCAAAAAGTTCTGAGTAAGAGTCCCTGGCTCGAATTCATGCACAACCTCTGGAATCAGTTATTTCTGTCCATACTGGCAGCAGAGACGGGCAGGATTATAGAATGTAGCAAAATAGAGGCCAGCGACAGGAATATAATAAGTGTAGGAATGAAGGGTTACATGTTGCAATCTCTACCATGGACACACCCATCAGATCAGAGTATCAGGGAATGTTGATAGCCAGCCTTGGACATCTTCTAGTATGGGATGCAGCCTTCTAGTTCTGCAATGCTTGGCTCTGTAGCACCTAATTTTTTACGAAGGTTCTAATAGTCTTAGTTTTTCATAAAGCCACATCTGCAAGAATAGTGAATATAGCATATGAAAATGATAGAACGACAGAATATAGAGGTAGGAGAAGAAGACTAACCTTTAATAACAGTGGACTTCCAGAGAATAGCCCAGTTGACGTGAAATTGTCTAGCCCGATGATAGTTTCTGCTAGGATGAGAGGGAAATGGGTTGCATCCTACTTCCACTTGGCCCAAGATGTGGAGGATTTTTAAATCACAGTTTCTAGAAAGGGAAACTAGCAGAAATTGAGCATACAAACAGAGGGCCATCATCCGAGGCTAATGAACCTCTCCCTTATCTACACCTGGGATTACTTTGAGAAAGGATTCTAATTTTATTTTAGAGCTGAAAATCAAGTGAGTTGAAGACTGAGGTGGAAGATTGAACATTCAGGCCGTCTAATACTGAATAGAATGTGGATCCAAGACTGCAAGGCTAGGGGTTGCAATTTGGCAAGTGGAATCCATGTTACAACCTAGTATAGCTTCAAATTCTTCTGGTAGGGGGCATAATTCTACCGTATTGAACCAAAAAACATATTTTTGAGGATTCCAAAATTAAGCTATTTCATGAAGAAAGGGGAAATTGATTCTTCTAGCATGTAGTGATTTGAAGCTTGACAAGTGAAATGGTTTTAGTTTGGCCCATGATTCACCATCTAAGCCTTTTAGGATTGATTGTAGTAGTTTATGGCTTCTTTCAGTCATGATTTTAGCTTTTGGTGAGGTTTAGAGAAAGAAAATAGGGGTTGGAGATGAAGAAGAAATAGGGAGAATAAGTGCAGATATGAGAAAGATAGGGATTTTAAGGGGGACTGCAGACTGACGAGGAGGCGATCGCCTCATCTAGGAGGCGAATGCCTCTTTATAAGAGGTGATCACCCCTTAACTAGAAAGTCAAGAGGTGATCGCCTCTCCACCAGAGAAAACGAGAGCCAAAGTTTGGAAAAGTTGCATAATTTTACCAGACTGGCAAAGAATTCAGCTGTTGAAAGAAAAACTGTGCATACAGAGACATTCAATTACTTCTGAAATTTGCAATAATTAAAATTACCTTGATAAATATCTAGTCAAAACAAAATTGTGTAAAAGGAACTTTTGAAACATCAAACTTAACTGTTATAAGAATGTAAACAGTTTAAAAAGGTCTTAAGCTAAGGGGAGTGCTACTCTATGTCCTCTGAATCATCTCCCTCCTTGGCGTCATCTCTGGCACCTGGGGCATATGTAGGCTGCTTCTTTCCTTCATCTCCATCACCCTCATCCTCATCCTTGTCCATCTGAAGAACCTCCATTTGGCGCTTAAGGGTCGTAATTCTCTCATGCTGCCTCTCATCACTATCTTGTGTAAGCAGGTTAAAAGGTCAGCAAATCATGTAAGCATGCATACATATAGATGTAGGAAGAGTGTTGCTTACCCTCCACTGCTGGGTGATGTCCAGCATGTAATCCCTTTGAGCCTCCATTAATCTGTACATGTAATGTCCTTATTCTAAGGGAATCTGCGTTGTTAATGAAATAAGTAATGCTAATGAACATGTTAAGAATTTTTCAGAGAATAGGTTGATGGTAAACTCACATAGTTGGTGCCAACGGGTGAGGAGGTAGGTGTCAAACTCTCATCTGGAGTCAATAACTGCCGAGACAGCTCTCCAGGAGGAACCCAACAACAAACCAAGGGATCTGAGGTATGATCAAGATTGCTAGCGACTATATCAAAGACAGATATGGTGGGAGGTCTAAGTCGCTATGCCCCAGCCGATGAACTCTTGCCACCCTAATTAGTGCGAGATCTCTGTAGAGGGCTCTCTTGTGCCTGAGGCCTAACCCGAGGTGTAGGTCCAGTTGCTGCAGCTTGTAAATGAAAAAACCATGTCAGAACTAGATAACTCGGAAGAAAGTGAGCTGAGAATTGAGAATATACCTGAGAAGTGGAACCAATGGTCAAAGTCACCCACTACAACAGATGAGTCTGAATGAACTCCCAGTACCGACTCTTGAGCTGTATGGTATGATCCACAACAGGCTTTCTAGCTATGGCCTGAGCAAGCTCAGTGCCCTCTAACTCATGCGTCCAGAGCACGCTTTTAGGAGGAGACTTGAGGACGCGTCTTACCCCAATACCCCCGTTCCAGTTGAGGACCCGCTCACTAAGGTACCAGATCTGGTAGTATGGCCCACAAAGAAGAACCCTCTTATAGACCAAGGCTCAGGAGCGTGTCATCTCTACGTTCCATTTGTCCTTGGGCCCTCACAAGTCATTCCGAATCTGCAAAGAGAACTAACAGGTAAGTAAGTTGAATTTATAAGATTATTAATATGATTGTAAATGTTTCATGTACCACGTCTTGTGTCAAAGCATTCAGATGCTGCTAGTGAAAGTGCACTAGAGTCAGATGCTTCTTCAGGACATGGTTGGCACCCCATCTGCTTAAGGTAGGAAAGTTATTCCCTAGATGCATCACTCCAACAACTAACTCCAATTCCAAAGCATAGACCTGTCAAAGAAGAATTGCTTGCTAATGTTAGTAAATAGATATCTAGAAGAATTAGGAGGGAAAGATAAGATATAACTTACCAGAATGGCATGCTAGAAGCTGCAGAACCTCTTAGTTGCACGTACGAGCTCATCCATGCTCTTGTATAGATAGGCCAGAGCACAACCACCCCAGTCATATAAAGATACCCGATCCAAGTCTTGCATGAACATCAGGAACATCAGATTCAGTGAGCTAGCGGTTCCAGTAAAAAGAGTGGTGCTGAAGAGATAGAGCAGGAACGATTGCACCACCGGGTCGATCTCGCGAGTGGAGGTCATCACTGTGACCCTCTCCCGGGTATAGAAGGTCCATATTGAATCATGTTTGAAGGTATGTGTCCCCGTCATGTCTGGTACCATACTAAGAAGGCGTTCGACATAGGTCAATTTGTCAGGAGACATATAGTGAAAGCTCACATCGAAGGGAACAAGATCTCTGGCAAAGGCAATCCCTGTAATGGCAATAAAGGAGATAGAATCCAACATTATCTCTCTGAATGGTAGGTGGAAGGTATATGTGGTATCAAACCACCTCTCCATTAAAGCGTGTAGGGACTAGTAGTCTATCTTCCCCTACTCATCGGGGAAAGAGAGAATGAAATCCTCAAAGTCGATGTTCTGGATCCGATCCTTTTGGTCATCAGTGAGCTCATTGTAGAAGGCTAAAGATCCGTGAAAGTTTCTGGCACCCTTGAATGTTGGTGCATCATACTATGAAAAGAAATCAGGGAAGTTAAATTAGTATACAGTCATTTAAGTATCTTGAAATTGAGATAGAAAACCTAGAGCACTGGTGAGCTTGTCCAAGAGGCGAATGCCTTTTGCCAAGAGACGATCACCTCTTTCTAAGATGTGATCGCCTCTATAGTAGACAGGTGGCGATCGTCACTTTGCCAAGAGGCAAATGTCTCTTGGCAACAGACGATCGGCTCCTCGAAGAGGCGATCACCTCTGCGGAGCGAAGAACAGCCACTGTGCTCGAGTTTTAGCCAACTCTACAATTTGTTACTCATTCAATCATATTTCTAGTCCTAAGTAATGATTAAACTTAGATTACTCCTAACGCATTGAAATTTTGCAGGAAAAATAGAGGAATTTAGGGTACTAACCTCTCCGGATGTAGATGAACAAATATGAGTCCTCAAATCTGCTAGGAGAGAAACCATGTCACTTCTAGTGAATCCAAGACTACATGGAGCATGGGCAGAAGGAGGAATGCAATTCCATGCAGGAGGATGCGGTGTTCTTTCAGCATCCATGTTTGAAAATGTAGAAGCATGGGAAAGAAAATAATAAAAGAAAAAAAAGAAAGGAGGAAAGAAAGAAAGTGAATGAAAGGAAAAGGGTTTTTCCTTTTATAGTAAAAAAAGAGACGTGTGTTCTTTTCAGAAAATGAGGGTTAATCGAGTGAGAGAAAAAGAAGTGATGTAAAATGATAAAGATGAAAAAATTGAACTATCGATGAATAACAAAGGAATATTTCTTCAAGTGAGTCCCGAAAATTCATGTTGAAGTCGAGATTGTTAAATTGGGGACTGCCTCTTGGGCCAGGAAAACCTGAGGATGACGGTGTGAGTTTCTTATTTCAAAGGGACTGCCTCTCAGGCTAGGAAAACCAGAGGATGACGGCGTGAGTTTCCCATTTTAAAGGGATTGCCTCTCAAGCCAGGAAAACCCGAAGATGACAATGTGAGTGTCCCATTTCAGATAGATTGCCTCTTGGGCCAGGAAAACCTAAGGATGATAGCGTTAGTTCTCCGTGAGTGATGAGTCGGGCATGATAAAGATCCCAAAGATCACAAACATGTTTCAAAGTTGAAGAATTCACCTCTCAGGTGAAACTTGGGAATCAGGTATGTCGTTTATTGTTTATTTTATTTGTGTCATGCATGTTGTTTTTTTAAAAAAATTTGAATACATGAATGCGGTTTTTCTAAAAATTAAAGGGGTAAACTGTAGACACCCGGTTCGATCGACCAGCGATAGGGAGCAAATTATGGATACTTGGTTTGGTTGACCTACAACAAAGCCTAGTGATGAAGAGTTTGGCCTTCAAATGCAAAGAAAAACCCAAATTCCTCTTGAATAAGCCAAGAGCAAGCCCATGGCCCAACATTCAAACCCTAGCCTGAGGGCTAACGAAGTGATCGCCTCTTCAGCAACAGGCAATTGCTTCCTAACCAGTAGGGTCAACAGGCGATTGCCCCTTCGAGGAGGCGATCGCCTCTTCAGCCGCCCACTTACTGCTGTATTAAATGCAGGATGTCAATGGCAACCACCCACCACCTCACCCCTCTGCACAAAAATGTGCATGGGTGTATTTTTTAAGAAAAAAAGGAGGGCTAGGAGGTAAAGAGATGATGGGAAAGATGGTAGGGCTATGATGTGTATCTTGGGAGCTTAAATAAGAAAAAGGAAGAAAAAGGAAAAAAAAGGAAAAGGGGAGACTGAAAGAAAAAAAGAGAGGAAAAGAAAGAAGGAACGAGATTATTATGGGGAAGAAGAGGAGACATTCTTGAATCAAAAGGGGGATTCAAGCTTCAAAAGATCATTTTTTTCTTGAAGGAAAAGGGGAGATCTTGCAGTGAAGTAAAGTTCAACACTTGAAGCCTATCTTTGAGGGAAAATCACTTTGAAAAAGCTCATATTTCAATAACAATCTCTATACTTTCAATCTTGATTCATAAATTTGAATAAAATTTAAGTCATTTGCTTGTTCAACATATTTTTATGTTTATTACTCTTGCTATACCACGTTTTGATGTGATATGTTAAAGTGTTAAGGCCAGTTTAAGGATTCGAGTATCTGTATACATAGTTTACTTAAGGTAGAGGTAAGCCTATTGTTTTGAGAGTTGTCTGCGCCTGATGATCAGGTGATCGCCTCTTTGCCAAGAGACGATCGCCTCTACGCCAGAGAGCCAAAAGGCGATCGTCACTTAGATAGGATTTTGCACGACTTTATCTTGTTTTTATAAGACTTTTTCCATGATTTCTTTGAAAACCTATGTCTTTTATGTCTTTTTGAGTTATTATGCATGATTACCACCCATGTAGTGGATTGACTTTAGATATTTGTCCATTTCCTTTTGTATTTAATTTAATCTATGTATTAACTTTATGGATTCCTTTTTGTAGGATTTCTTTTGTACTTTGGGAAGTTTATTTTTTGCCTATTGTAGGAACTTGGGATGAGTTTCCACTTAAAGGGAATTGATTCCCTTAATTAGTTCTTGAGAGGACTTATGATGGTTTAGTTTTAGTATATTTCTGGTTTATTTTCTGTATATTGTCTGTATATTGTGGTTTATATTTGGTATATTTCCTATTTATTCCTCTCTTATTTGAA